>CM076575.1:1108224208-1108305113 GCA_034641835.2 Pinus albicaulis
ATAAAATAAAATGCATTCTTATAACCATGATGCATACAAAAACCATTAACCATCATACATGCATTGCATACATACCAACATTTATGACCATGGAAAATTTTAGGGGCTAATATTCGCAGGTGGGCTAATTTTCAATGATTTTTCCAAAAAAAAGATTCACCAATTTCCATTTTTTTGTAAAAATGATTCACCCAAATTTTACAAAATAAAATTATTTTACCTTATAAATAGCCAACATTATATAGAGACTATTTATAAAGTCATTATAAATTTGGATAATTTTACAAACATATCAATAAAATTTTATAGTTCACATATTAGAAACTAGTGAAATTCACCAACGTTTTAAACTTCAAGCTAATTTTCCATCATTAAAATTATCCCTGTTTATGACAATCCATTATTACCCCTAGGTCTAGTTCTACAACCTCACTCTGATAATTTTCATCCCCTGCTCTATATTGGCTGACATATCAACATCATAACAAACCACCAACATCATGGTGACACAAAATTCATAATTCCCATCACGATGTTTGTGTGACCTATTATGCATGCAAAACCATATGCATTTAGTTCGATGAGCTAAATGGCTGACCATAGTGATATAGAGTCCAAGTGTTTGAACCTAGAAGCTTTGATACGACTTTGTGGTATCAGATATCACCCAAATAGAGAAAAACCATCAATGATACCACCCTATAAACACCCCTCCCACATTTACCCAATTTCAGTACCTTGTTAGGGTAAACACGAGATGAAGAGTTACCATGACATGGCCCCAGCTCTAAGCTCAAATTAAGGAAGCAGGGCCTACAACTTGACCACAAACTAACAACTCGCAACATCTCTCGGGTTTACAGGAAACACAGAGGCCAAAGGACCACCCTAGGTCCCCAAACCATGAGTTGGGGTTTCTTTTATCACAAATTCACCCCCAAATGCATGCTTGACAAGGCCTCCATGTTGTTATAGGCCTCCAATCACATACAAAACACTTCCTGAGTATGGTTGTGACCCAAGTTATCCAAATCCGAGGGTGCAGTCTTGATATTTGAGCCACAATTACAGGTCAACCTACAAACCATTGCCAAAAACTGCCTGAGACTTTCCAGAATGATTATAGACATGAAAAAAAAGCTAAATATTTAAACTTGAGTCAGAAAATTGACCTAACCAAGCTTAACCATGACAACATATGGAAAACATATATGTTAAAAGTCATGAATGGATATCTGATCATAATAGTCTGAGATTCATCTAAAAATCACGAAGAAGGATGTATTCCCTCTCAACAGAGCTGAAAAAACACTAGTTAGTCCATGCATTCATCAACCATTCATATATTCATCAAACGTGTCAAGAGCCATAAGTAATATACATCACATAACCAACATATAAGCAACAAATAACCAACATATAAACCATGAAAATTCAGCCATAGTATCAGGAACATATTCACTACAAATATACATGAATCAAGGTAGTGAAATAACCATCGTTAACATATGAAAATGCCAACTAAGTAAGGGATTTCCACGTACTACCCCACCATAGTTTGGGCTAAACCAAATCTCTCTTTTAGCTAATAAAATAAAATGCATTCTTATAACCATGATGCATACAAAAACCATTAACCATCATACATGCATTGCATACATACCAACATTTATGACCATGGAAAATTTTAGGGGCTAATATTCGCAGGTGGGCTAATTTTCAATGATTTTTAAAAAAAGATTCACCAATTTCATTTTTTTGTAAAAATGATTCACCCAATTTACAAAAAATAAAAAATTATTTCACCTTATAAACCTGTGACTTATTATATAGGAACTATTTATATAAAGAAGTCATTATAAATTTAGATAATTTTACAAACATATCAATAAAATTTTATAGTTCACATATTAGAAGCTAGTGAAAATACACAACGTTTTAAACTTCAAGCTAATTTTCCATCATTAAGTATCCTACATATGACAATCATTATTACCCTAGGTCTAGTTCTCTGACCTCACTACGATAATTTTCTCCCATATGCTATAATGGCATATCAACATCATAACAAACCACCAACATCATGGTGACACAAAATTCATAATTCCATCACAGTGTTTGTGTGACCTGTGTACGTAAAACCATATGCATTTAGTTCGATGAGCTAAATAGCTGACCATAGTGATATTAAGTCCAAGTGTTTAACCTAGAAGCTCTAGTACCACCCCGCGGTATCGGATATCACCAAAAGAGAAAAAAACCATCAATGATACCACCTATAAACACCTACATTTACCCAATTTCGGTACCTTGTTAGGTAAACACGAGATGAAAGTTACTATGACATGACGACTCTAAAAGCTCAAATTAAGGAAGCATTTCTAGCATTACACAAACTAGCAACTGCATAACGTCTCTCGGAATTACGGAAACACGAAGCCCAAGGACCACCCTAGGTCAGGACCACCCTAGGTCCCCAAACCATGAGTTGGGGTTTCTTTATCAAAATTCACCCCCAAATGCATGCTTGACAAGGCCTCCATGTTGTTATAGGCCTCAATCACATACAAAACACTTCTGAGTATGGTTGTGACCCAGAGTTATCCAAATCAGAGGTAAGTCTTGATATTTGAGCCACAATGACGGGTCAACCTACAAACCATTGCCAAAAGCTGCTGAGACTTTCGAATGATTATAGACATGAAAAAACTAAATATTTAAACTTGAGTCGGAGAAAATTGACCTAACCAAGCTTAACCATGACAACATATGGAAAACATATATGTTAAAAGTCATGAATGGATATCGATCATAAAGTGAGCATTCATCTAAAAATCACGAAGGGATGTATTCCCTCTCCTTTGAAAAAACACTAGTTAGTCCATGCATTCATCAACCATTCATATATTCATCAAACGTGTCAAGAGCCATAAGTAATATACATCACATAACCAACATATAAGCAACAAATAACCAACATATAAACCATGAAAATTCAGCCATAGTATCGGGAACATATTCACTACAAATATACATGAATCAAGGTAGTGAAATAACCATGAAACATGAAAATGCCAACTAAGTACCACGTACTACCCCACCATAGTTTGGGCTAAACCAAATCTCTCTGCTAATAAAATAAAATGCATTCTTATAACCATGATAACAAAACCATTAACCATCATACATGCATTGCATACATACCAACATTTATGACCATGGAAAATTTTAGGGGCTAATATTCGCGGGTGGGCTAATTTTCAGATTTTCCAAAAAAAAGATTCACGATTTCCATTTTTGTAAAAAGTTCACCAAATTTTACAAAATAAAATTATTTTACCTTATAATAGCCAACATTATATAGAGACTATTTATAAGTCATTATAAATTTGGATAATTTTACAAACATATATAAATTTTATAGTTCACATATTAGAAACTAGTGAAATTCACAACGTTTTAAACTTCAAGCTAATTTTCATCAAATTATCCCTGTTTATGACAATCCATTATTACCCTAGGTCTAGTTCTACAACCTCACTACGATAATTTTCATCCCTGCTCTATATTGGTGACATATCAACATCAAACAAACCACCAACATCATGGTGACACAAAATTCATAATCCCATCACGATGTTTGTGTACCTATTATGCATGCAACCATATGCATTGTTCGATGAGCTAAATGGCTGACCATTGATATAGAGTCAAGTGTTTGAACCTAGAAGCTTTGATACGACTTTGTGCGAGATATCACCAGAGGAAAAACCATCAATGATACCACCTGCTCGCACCCTCCCATTTACCCAATTTGGTACCTTATTGGTAAACACAATGAAGAGTTACCTGACATGGCTTCTAAGCTCAAATTAAGGACGGGGCCTACAACTTGACCACAAACTAACAACTCAACATCTCTGGGTTTACGAAACACGGAGGCCAAAGGACCACCCTAGGTCCCCAAACCATGAGTTGGACCTCATCACAAATTCACCCCCAAATCATGCTTGAGGCCTCCATGTTGTTATAGGCCTCCAATCTCTATTCGAGTATGTTGTGACCCAAGTTATCTCAGGTGCCGATTGATATTGAGCCTGATTACGGGTCAACCTACAAACCATTGCCAAAAGCGCAGAACTCAGACAGACATGAAAAAAAAGCTAAATATTTAAACTTGAGTGGAAAATTGACCTAACCAAGCTTAACCATGACAACATATGAAAACATATATGTTAAAAGTCATGAATGGATATCTCGATCATAATAGGAGATTCATCAAAAATCACAGAAAGGATGTATTCCCTCTCATGAAAAAACACTAGTTGTCCACAGACCATTCATATATTCATCGAAACGTGTCAAGAGCCATAAGTAATATACATCACATAACCAACATATAAGCAACAAATAACCAACATATAAACCATGAAAATCCATAGTATCGGGAACATAGTCACTACAAATATACATGAATCGAGCCATCGTTAACATATGAAAATGCCAACCGTAAGGGATTTCCACGTACTACCCACCATAGTTTGGGCTAAACCAAATCTCTCTTTTAGCTAATCACCCTCATGCCATAGTCCAAGCATGAATGTAGATCTCATCGAATAAACCAAAGAAAACCCCCGAGCTCTAGAGAAAAATACCTCAGAGTTGATTCCACCCCACGCCTAGACATCACTAACACCGGCTAGATCGATGCAACACCCAAGCTCTCTAGGGATGCAAGAAATATTAGCAAATATTTTCTTCCGGGATTCTAGAGAATTGTCCAACTTTGCTCTAGGAACTAGTAACTCAACCCACCAAGGGCTCTAGAATGTTTTTCCCAACTTACAACTCCAGGAACTAGTAACTCAACCCAAGTTATTCTAGGGATTCTAGAGCATTTGTCCCAACCCACAACCATAAGGAACCTGAGAACCAATCAGAAAACAAGTGGAAAATCCAAAACACCATGGATATCGAATAAATGGAAAGGAAATTATAAAACCACTACACATCCAAGCAATCCCCCATGCAAATGATAATACATAACTATAAAACTGCATGAATATACCTTGTATCCTTAAATTAGCAAGGAAATCACACATGCAATTTGCTACACATAAGCAATTAAGTTAGCCATTGATCCACTTTTTCCCTTGCACTTTCCTACTTTTCTTTGCCTCTTTCTCCAAAGTCAAGTGAGTACTAGAGTGCACCATGCATGCTCTAAGTGTGCAAGAGTATGAGAGAGTTAGAGATTATAAGAAAGATCCAAAAATGAACTAACAAAATGTTGTGAACTAATCCTCAGGAGCGTTTTTATCATTGAGGCCTATGTTTTATTCATTTTTCATTAATTCTTCCTCTAATTTCCTTATCATGCAAATTTTTGTCTCTTCACCTTCCTTTTATCTTATTTTCCTTTATTTTCATAAAAAAAAGCCAATTAATGCCACTTTTCCTTTTCCAATTTCCAGAGCCATTAATTAATCACAAGTGATACCCATCACTATGTTTTACCCAAAATTTAACTTGGAATATGTGTTCCATCACCTTGGTCTTATATTTTTTCACATGGAAAATCAATCCATGTTTGTTACAAAATTAAACTACTTGTAAAGTTTTGGAAGAATCATTCTCGTTTTATTCTAGATAGAAATAATACCATGCAACATCACCCATCTAAAGGTGAGTATATAGATCATTCTAAGCATGTATTATAAATGACAAAAGTTGCATTGTTCGAATAATTTCTGGAAAAAATTCCCCTTGTCAAGATATTCACAAGAAAGTTTTAGAAATTGAAACCATGGTTTATTAGGCCTAATAAAAATAATTACACTTTTTTTCTTTCTAATATCACGTTATATTCCAGCTTCATTATGATATGTTTTGGTAGTTTTGCAAGAAGAACATGCATGGCGCCCCTCCTCTTCCCATTGTGCATGATTTTGTTTCATCAATATTATGTAAAGGGGAGCCAAAAGAGTTGTTTTACAAGAAAATATGTATAGGTGGGAGAATATGGAGTAAATTTCGTGATTTGGAATTTACCCATAGGAAATTTACTAGTGATCCTAATTAGTGCTTGATGTCAGATGTCATTGTCACATGTAAGAGATATGAGTATGCTATGGTAAATCAACCATTTTCTTCAACTCTGGTACCTAAGAGGATCAACTATGTTGAGGGTGAGATTCCCATTTCAAAATTCAAGGTAAAGTTTCATAATTAGATATATGAATATTTCAAACACTAACACAGGTCCAGGTGTTAATATTATGAATTGAAGAATTATCACAAGGTGTTTTATCAAGGAGGATACCCCAAAAGGCCCAAAAATCAAAGTCCTCAAGTCTAATTGAGAGTAGGATTAAGTTGAAGAGCACATCATAAGGAATCCATTGCGAAAAAAAAAATTTAATCTGAGTTCGTATGAGAAAGTTATGCTAAGTCAAATTTCCAGTGAAACTTGGCAAACAGATAGATGTTGGTTGGTGCTAGAGAAATTTGGACCAGCACCAAAGTTCACAATCCAACCAAATTTGGTAGCTAGGGGGTTGATATTGGCAGACCTCCATATAAATGTATTGGAAATAGTAGAGTTAGTGAGTAGCCAAATACGGTGTCATTTACACTAAATTTAGAGGCACGTGTGGGCCAATGGAATAGAATCATGTGGCCTAATCAAATGATGCCACATGGAACTTAGTTGGTGGCCAAATATTCCTATTGAACTAAAAAATCAGTAGATAGATTCAACAGTTTTTTAAATGTTTTAAAAATATACAATAGTTAGCAATTTGAACCAATATAAAACAACGATGGTTATATATACCGCTTGTCAACGGTTTAGTGAAACAATTAGTTAATTCACATATATATTATTTGTTATATAATGGGTTGGAACACTAACCCACAGCGGTCAGATACCATTTATATATTATGCTAACTAATGTTCCAAATGGTTTGAAGTTGGTAAGTCCATCGACACAATACTATAAAAACATATACCATTGTTGTTTGAGCTGGAGAAAGCCTAGAGTGGGTGAAGGCATGAAGGCCCTAGCATTGCTTGTTTCTTTTCCGAAGGAAAAATCTTGGCAGAGTCAAACAACTTAAACAAATAGGAAAATAACATACAAATAAATCGTAAACTAAGATAAAGAAAAAGAGAAAAAAATGTATAAGAAAACCCAATATAATACAAAAACTTACCTTCATCCAGGAATCAAAATTTTATCTTAGTGTCATATAATCCATCAAAGAGTTTCAAAGGCCATGGGAAAATATTTGGGAAAGAAAAGGCCGAAGGTCATAATTTTTCAATTGATAAGAATTATGTAGATCTAGAATGTGTACTGCATTCACTCTGAATCTCATATCCATGCCAACAAAGCGATGGCATCCCAATAGAAAAACGGGCCCGAATGCCTTGTAATGGAGAATCTCATGTTCAATTATCTCAATGGAAATATTTTGATCTTGATCAAACCTTGGCCCTACTTGTTACAATATGTCATGGCTATGTTCATATTCTTCTTACTGAAGCACTTGAAAAAATAATTTATCACCATTGTCGAATGTTATTTCCTAATACTCCTCTTTATCGGTCTCTCTTTTGTTTCCCTATGACCTTCAACACTCCAATCCCATGTGAAACGTTCTCCAAAGATAAAAAAAGATATACTAAGTAACTCAAATTTTCAAAACCACGACCCTAGAAAATATAAACAATCACAACACTAGAGTTTCATTTGTTTCTTAACCCATGTTTAGGGTTTGTATACAATGGGTCAAAAGTGGCATCAAGATTCTAGCTCTTTTTTCCATCCAAACCCTCAAATTATTAGTCACGGAGAATTAACAAATGAATCCCTCCCCCCTTACCAGGGTATGATTGAGGTAAATTGTAACAAAAATACCTTTTTATATAACATGTGTCTGATATTTGTTAGGCGACATAGAAACTCCCTTAATAAAACGTCTTTCACCTAGTTTATGGCATGTTTAAGGAAACTTCTATTTCACTTAGTTTAGGACATTTTTTAAAGACAATTTAAATGTTTAAGAAAAAAATATTAGTTTTTTCTTAAAATGCCTTAAATTACCCTCTCATGTAGTAGGGCTTTAATGTCAATATTAATTAAAATATTTCTATGCCACATATATACCCAAACAAAAAATTATGTATAATGAAATTGGGGAAAAAAACATTTGAACTAGCCTTACTAGTCTACATTTTTGAAGCATTTTCACGAATATTTATCTGTCAATTTTATATGAAATCCAACACAAATGTGCTGGAAACTTTATTATATGTACTCTACACAATATAAGTGGCCAAGGGATTTTCAAGGTGTTGAATCCATTTATATATAAATGGCCCTGATGATTTTAGAAAGATATTGAGTAAAACATATTTTGAGAATGATTGTATGAAAATACTCAGTAAAATATATTTATATATAACTAATATGTAAGGATGAGATGAGGATATATATATATATATATATATATATATATATATATATATATATATATATATATATATATATATATATATATATATATATATATATATTATATTTGTGTGTGTGTGTACTCAATATTTTTCATGAATCTCACCTTCACTCCTATCTTTCTATTTTGAATAAAAATTATTATTTAATAAAAAATATAAAAATAACGACAGTAATAATAACTACTAATAAATTATTATTATGCAGTAAGGTGTGTATGTAAAAGGTGGGTCCATTTATTAGTTGACTTTGTACACCTTTTTCAACTTTCTCCAACCCAATTATGTAAATACTATAAGAAAAATCCCACGAGGCCTCCCTCTACATCAGTGGATGGACAACATTCAACATCTCATTCCATGTTTTGGTGATATCTCTATTGTTCATGTGTACTGCGAAAAAACATGGTGGATGCTTTCCCATCGAAACGTGGGGTTCCCCTCTGTTCTGGGTGGATGTTGTTTGAAATTTTTCTTCAGGCCCTATCTAGGAATCAAGCTTCTTTGCTCTCTGATTCGGCCGTCTCTTTTAAAATGGTTGTTTTTTTCCCTTTTCTAGTGAAGCGCTTATGCTCCTTTTTTCTCTTCCCTCTGGATGATTTCAGATATGATTTTATTGGATTGAATGGTATGCAGAGAATTCTCTGGTATTTTTTTGGTTTTGTGTTTTACCATATGTATTAATTTTTCCTCACTTAGAGCTCATGGATGAGTATATTTATCCTCCTAATATGTGTGAAACTTCTATTTATTCACTTATAAATAATTATATGCTTTTTTTCTTTCAACAAAAAAAATACCAGAAGAAAAATTAATTGAACCTGATCGATCTCCCAATGTTCTTCAAATAGAAAGATCTGGGTTTTTTTGTTAATAATCTCAAATTCCATATAAAAACAAGATAGGCCCAAACCCATATAATTAGACACTAAGAAAAGTCATATGAACCTAATCGAGATATGACCTTCTATTGTAGGGAAAACCCAACACGCCCCATTTTTTAATTATTTACTTTGAATATTGGGGAAATTTTCCATTAATTTTTTACTAAGAACCTTTGAAGCTTTTCATTTAAGTTAATTTTCTTACAATTTTTCCATTTTTACATTTTTTTTTTTAGATTTCCAATTTGAACGTTTCATTGAATTCTATTTTTAGCAAGATTTACAACGATACTTGTTTCGCTCCATTTGGTCAAGCAGTTTGTAAATGGAACTCTTTTGAAGTTTGATCATTTGTGTCATCTGGATTAGAAAAATGTATTAAATGTACCAATATTTCAAGTTCTTTAGTTAAAATATTCATTCAATGTAAATATTAAATTTTAGTTCATTTTTATTAATTCTTTCATTTTTCATTAACGACCGTACAAAATGACCCACCTAAATTGTACAATAAATGAAAACACGTTTCGGGATCTTGGGAATTTACTCTAACCTATTATTTTTTAACAAATTTCCAAACCCAAAACCTCAAAATTGCAAAGTGGCTGAAGTCCAATTAGTAGGATTGTTAATCTGACATGGGTCCCACATCACATTCCTCCTTCCAAAAAATGTGACCAAAATATTTTTTTGCGATAAAACTTTGCTATTGTGATATCGCATATCACAAATATATTAGAGCACCTCGAACACGACGCTTTGAAAATTATGATGAGAGATTTTCGTTTTTGTCATGGGTTTTTAATTTTTATGAAAAGTTTTGTTTCACATTAGGACTCCCACTCACCTCACGCTCACCTCACTCCCTCACATTATTGCATTGCTATATTTCTCATCGCAAAAATATAAGTGTTCATTTTAAAACAGTGCGACCGTTCGTTTTTGCGATATGCGATAATCCATAAGCTCTTTCATACATTAGCCCTTCCTTCGTTAACTCTTTTAAAAAACATTGGAATTCATTTTATAAATGAATTTTGAATTAGTTGGTGAGCTATCTAATTTAAATTATAATATTAATATAATATAATAATATTTTCATTAATAAAAAAATTAGTTTCTAATTAATTTAATACTGTTAAAAAATTAATTTAGTAATTGAAATTAATTAGTATTAATTAATAATTTTTTTTTTTTTTAATTTAGGATTAGATTTTTAATTTTTAATTTTGATTTTCAGCCCAAGCAACAGAAATTCCAGAATTCCGACAATTTGAATATATCAAATTTGGAAGCTCGTAAATGGAGTCTTACTTGGCCAAATGAGGCCCAGGATAGATTAAATCATGGAGAAAATTTATGAAGTGGTTTGATTTCCATATTTGATCATTTATTGGATCTAAAATTCGTTAGAAGATCAAACTTCAATTTTTTTGACAAAAACTAATTTTTTGAGTTTAATTTTTTGCATTTTCGTTTACCCATAACTTATTCTAAGTGTAGATCCATTTGTCAATGATATCCTTGACCAGTTAGATCATAAAATGCATCAATAGAAATCTTAGATTTAATTTTAAATTATTTATTTAACTAAATTTGATTGGATTTGTTTTAAATTCTAGATTTGGTATTTGAATTTTATGTTTTTCATTTTAATTTTGTTTTTATTTGTTTTTGTAGGAAAACAATTGAAGACATGAGAAGAAGAAGATATCAATCAATGAGAAGGCTCCATCAATTAAAGAATATGATTTTGAACCAATGAAAATTGATTGAGCATAACCACTCTTCAACAAACCATCTTATGAAAAAAATCCTTTTGTAAATATTATAAATAACATATTGTACAATGTATTAGTGGATTCTCTTCTCTGAAACTCTGGAATTCTTGATGGCACTATTGTCTAGAGGATTTAGAGGTGTAGGGTAGAGGAGGGAAAAATCAGATTTGGGGTATTAGTGAGAATTTTTCCTTTGCACTCTGAATGATGTATTGAGAATAGAGTTTGTACTTCTACAGCTCTTGTTTTAAAGCATAAATTCAAGATTTGTAAAGGACTGATTGGAGACCAAAGTCAAAGAAATGGTTTCAATAAATTGGTATTTATAAATACTATTGTTTTAAATACTGGTTTCATTTCATGATAGCAGAAATGTGTGATTTTATTCATATTTGCGCACTTTTGTTGGTATGAGTAATTCGCTTCAATTATATGTTATTATTTATCTCTTCTCTTATGGGTGAATTTTGATTTTTGAGTAACTATTTACTCATAAATCTGTCTTTTAATATTGATTAAATAAATAATTTTATGTTGTGAGATTTTTCCACATATTATTGTTTAATTATTCAAATTTTTTATTTAACAAGAAATATCATTTTTGCAAACTATTTCCTAAATGTTGTTGGTTGATTATCTTAGTTAAAAGGCCTCTGAATAGAATATGTTTTGGTATACATAATGTTAGTTAATTGAACTATTTCATTAGCTTTATATTCATTATAAGCCAAACATATTTTAATCTCAATCATTTAAATGTCTTGCTCTCGGTTGGATTAGATCTATATCTGTCTAATTGAGATAGGATTAGGATAAATTTCCTTTTTCTTGAATTTTAGAATAAATTTTCATTTTAGATTTAATTCTACGTTGCTAGAAGTCCTCTTCCCAAAGAGGAAAAAAATCAGTTGTGGCTTGGCTAAGCCCAAATTAGGTTAAGGATCACTTTCTTGCTTGATCAACACGACGAAAAATATGATGTCTCTTCTCCATTGGTAAAAAAAAGTTATATTTTAAGCTATTGGAGATTGAGAGAAGGTAACTAGACCTAGTTAAACCAGTCAGAACCACCTTTCCAACAAGAAAAGGAACTGCTTTAAGGTTTGAATGGGTGGTCATTGCCGATGTTGTTACAATTAATTTCGAGGCTTCAAAATTTTGGCACTAGAATGAAGGCCTGAGAATTTTTTCCTCTCGAGTCTTTGTATTCTAACATTTTATTTTTATTACAATGATTCCTCTTAAACTTCTAATTTGGAGTTGTATTTCTGGATGTGCATCTTCTAATACTTCACCAGAAATAGTAAGACACTTGTCTGAGATAAATTTTAACGTTAAGAGGAATACTTCTGCATTTAAGCATGTCTTTCAGTTTATTCAAAAAAAATTCAAATTCTAATTTTCAGGGAATTGATGAAGGTATTTTATGCATGATTTTTGCTCCTGATTATTTCAAAAAGTTAAAAGCTGGTGCCAATCACTTCGTGTTGACTGTATCCATAGTTGGGATCAATTTGTTACAATTTTATTTAGTAAATTTGATGGCTATATCTACGAATAGTTGTGTGATGAAATTGCAGATCTACGAAGGTTTCAAAATGAATCTTTGATTGATTTTACCATAAGGTTTCGTTTAAATTGTTTAAAATTTAAAATTGAAGATAAAACTTTGAAAGATGAATTATTAGACTAGTTTGAACATATTTTCTCTCTTGCTTCCATTCATAATCAACCACAAGAAGATACTAGAAACACTCTTGAAGAAGATATCGCTTTGAAATCTGAAAATCAGTATGTATTAGAATCAGAAAATTTGAGCATAATCCGGCAAGTACAAGCAACAATTAAACTTTCCAATAATACACAATCTACTGTAAAAATTTCTGAATTCTTTTACAATGAGAAAATGCCAAATTTAGGAAATCAAAGCAACATTCTTCAAGAAAGCATAATTAGCCAAGTAAATGATCTTAAGTATGAAATTTTCAATGAAAAAAATGCACAAGAGTTATCAAATAGAGACATTTTCAAATGCATTGTTTCATATTCATATTTTTCTCTTTATCCTCATAATTTTTCTAATAGAGATTTTTCCTCTCTTCTTGTTAAATATATTTTAGAAAATAGAGAGGCTGGTCTAAATGAATTGCTAATTAGTTTTTATCAAGATAGAGAATAAATTATTGATCATTCTTCTGGCATTAATGAACATGAGCTCAATATTCCTTCTTGTTTTGATACATGGAATGAGATTGAAGGGAATTCTAATGAATATCTTGAGGACATTTATGATAGCTACTTTGACATTGGGGACATAGATTTGTCTTCTTTACAATCGAATATTCATGATGAAAGTCAAATCACATGTGAAAATGAAGAACAATTTAATTCAAAAATTGTTTCAAATAGTTCTCATTTTCAAACAATAAATCATATTCATGATTTTAGCACTCAAGAAACCATTCCAATCTATGATTTATATGATGATCAAGCTCTCATTCCCATTCATATTCATAACCCTTTCTCTAATTCACAAGTGGGTATCAACAATCATTCTAATTTCATTATTCTTCTCAATTCTTGTGAAGAGGAAATTTCTTTAAGTTAGTCCCAATTGTGGTGTAACAATATTTGTAACACTAGTGTAAACTATGATTCAATTTTGTTATTATTTCGCCATTTATTCTTAACTTCAGATTTATTTTATGTTTTTAGTCCCAGATTTTTAGATACTTTGTGCTGGCATATTAAGCAGCTCAATATTGAACACTCAATTAATGCATTACCTCAATGGAAAAATGAAGTTTCAAATTATAATTGTGAACATCAAGAATTATTAAACTTCCAATTTCAATTGATGTTAATTCCTTATCAATTACTTCTTACTTCTCGAAAGCAGTTCCAATAATATAGTGTATTTTCACAATATGACCGGCAATCTAATTCAACTAATAATCTTCCGTTGGATCGATTAGAATTCCATATGTTTTTCATTGATCTATTTGAAATACATTTGGAAAGTTTTCCTTCATGGAAGATTGTTAATAATTTAACACTTGAACATAACACTAACAAAATCATACAAGCCATTGTTTCTGAAAGATCATTTCTACAACGTGACCTGTCATCTTCTCTTTTGAACCTCTCCCACTCAATAATGGAAATCCATCCAGAGTTCTATGATCCAATTAAAATTCAGTTGGAAAGGACATTTCAAGAGAAGGTGATTGCAAATAAGCTACTAACAATAAATGTACATATTTCTTTTAGATTTAGTTTTCTTAGTTTAATTATATTTTCATTTTCGTTACTAATGTTTGACATATACATACATGTAGGAATTAAAATGCTTATATGGTTACATTTGAAGTATGGCAATACCTAATTATGTTTCCTTCATTGAGTTAGAAATGGGAATAGATTAATTTTCTTTTCTATTTTCATTTATTCAGATTTTCAATAAAGCAAGTAATGAATCTGATTTATTTTGGGCATCCCCTTTCAATTATAGAAAATAAGCTTAGAAAATTTTAAGAAGCTCTTGAATTATCAGATCATACATATTTTTTAGGCCTTCAATTGTCTTGTTTTTCAAAATTCATCACATTAATCATACATGAAGAAATTCCAAGAATTTTCTACAACTTGAAAATTTTTTATTCACAAGTAATTATAAAGAACTCATTTTTACCACTCTTATCTTCCGATGTAAATTTGGAAAGGATGTAATTCAAAAAACTCATTACTTAGAATTTTAGATTAAATAAGTAGGTTATGTTGAACTTATGTAAATTTTGAGAAAATTTGGGAGAACTTGAAGATTCATGAGGTAAACTTACAATCAAAATTCTTCCAGCTATGTGCTTACATGTTCACCATCATCTATTGTTTATTTTACTTTTCAAAGTTTGTTTCTTATTTCCATTTTGTTTCGTTTGCAGGTCTTCATTGACTTGATTATGAAGACTCAAGAGAAGAAAGCAACCCGATCTTTTCAAATCCGTAACATGTACAGGGAAGTATTTATATTTCATCTAAAAATTTGAAGGTTATATAATTTTTCTTATATTCATTGAAATCCTGATAAGTATTAATAAATTGTTGGAGGAATCATACCAAATCATTATAGTTCACAACTCTCTTCATAAGAAAGTTATGATAAAATTATTTTATGATTAGATATTTCGACAGTTAATTAAATTATTAAAGGGTTATTTATTTTAAAGAAAAGTTAAATGAGTCATTTTCTTTTTGAATTAAATACTTTAAGAAATAATTGACCCCACATATGGCACGTCATATATCACAATTCACATAGCGGAGGTTCTGAAATAAGCATACTCTAAATATATATGATCCTACGTTAAAAATGCTATCTCAATCTCCATTGAAACTTTTCGTCTAATATAACATCATCCTTATTGAAATATTTTGTATCGCAATATTTAATCAGAGGCAACTCTTACCATTTCCCAATAATAATCCTCCGATGCATCTCTTTCGATATTTCTTCTCACTCATTTTCAATAAAATGAATTTGCCTAAAAATTGTGAGATCCATATAAACCCAGACCTCATACGAAATTTAAACTCAATTCTGAAAGATATCGCGTCCGTTCATGAATCACAATTTTGGTTTAGGTATATTTTAAAAATTTCTTATGTCCCAGATATAATATGAAATTTAATCCATATAATAAAGCTATTGTGTCCATTATTCATTGCACATCAGCGTATCAATGATATTACATTCCATACACAAATCTTCCAATCACCTATTTCTTATAAAACCAAATCTGGTCCCACCAATGAGCTACATCATTTATCTCATTTTCATTATCACAAGAATAATATCAGTGTCTCCTATATCTGGCATAATTATTCTCCGATCTCCGATATGACTATACTCATATCACAACTTTTTCACCGCAAAAATTTTATCGCATCGCAAAATTCAAATAAATCTTTGTATCAATATCTTCCGATGTGATAAATTCAATTATATACCTCTCTACCATTTTGCCTTTTAATTATTATATAAAACACTCAATCACATATCGGCAAGGGTGAAAGTCACAAATTCTAATTTATGCATGGAAAAGAACTTCACAATGGGAAACATTCGGTAAGGCACTCACCTATACGATGAATATTTCATATTTTAATTCTCTTTTATTTTGATATATCACTCCATGATTACCATATAAAGATTCAAATCCTATTCATATACATAACTATTACGTTATTTGGGATTTTAAATCAACTTCAATATTTGGGGCTGATATAAATTTAGAATGGAAGAAGCAAAGAGAACATTCATTGTTGTAATTCCTAAAGAATCGTATCATCATCCTCATTTCGAATGGATTCAATTTATTTCTGATTCCTTGAATATGAAATGTTTCTTTCTTTTAGTTTACTTCTTGCTTTAGTTTAGATTCAATAAATAATGATTTTGGGTCAATAAGCTTTCAGTCAATTCAAACTCTTCATATTTTGAATTCTAATAAAAGAAATAAGTTAACTTGTATTGGAGAAAATCATATTTCTCAAGTAGGATTAAATGAAATTCTCCAATGGTAAATTTCATGTGCCCACTTTCATTCATTTTCATTATTTCATTTTTTATTTTAGTTTTGTTTTTTAGTTTTTTCTGATCTTGAACTCTGTTTTTACAGGTCTTCATGAACCTCTCACACCTCTAATAGATCAGTTTTGAAATTCATTCTCTTTTGAACATTTTTTTTTTTATTCTTTAGAGGCACAGTGATGAGCCTCATCGAATCAGCAAAATTGCAGAGTTTTCTTGACCTCTAGTATCTTTCTTTAAGAATTGATTTTATTAGAAAATGGTTAAGATGCTTTTATGGAGGTTTTATCTTGAAGAAAGAAATTTTTCAACAGACGGAGACCTTTTCATTTGAGCTAAATTTTACCTCATAACTGTTAGTCATTCTCTACATTTTGAGAGACTCATTTCTTATAACTACGCATATATATATATATATATATATATATATATATATATATATATATATATATATATATATATATATATATATATATGAACGTACATATGTTTATTTCCTTTTATCTTTTTTGTTGAGACATTTATATAAATAGTCTTGTGGGAGTTTATGTTTTAAATTTGGATTTTTCTTTTATTTTTTGCTTTTGTAATTTTTATTTTTGTTTCTTGATTTTTTTTTCTTACTTTATTTTAGGAATTATTTTCCTTTTTCCCTTCAATTTTGATTTGATTTTGGTGACATACGTAAGAAATATACGAAAGGCCTTTTTCTTACTAACAATGATTGACATACATGAGAAATATTTTACTCTATCCATTTAAGTTAATTTCATTTATTACTAAAGGCATATTTTTATAGAATCATAAAACTGTCTTGCTTTAAATAATTTTTTTTTGAGGAACACACATCTTTTCTAAGTGATTGAGTTTAATTTTTCAAGGAAATAAATTTTTTGAGTTTAATACAATGAATCCCTCCCACCCCTCCACATAAAAAAACTCTGATTGATATTTCCAGGGAAAGAATTTGCAGTAAACATTATGAAAGTATTACGTCCATTAAACATAAATCTCTATTACCATCCCACCTCTCTCACTCAAATATATCATAAACTAAAAGCTTGTAAATGAGCTTATCAAAAGGGTGATTAGAAGAGGAAGCATGGGAAAGACAAATAAACCCATCGGGGCTATGGACGCTCACTGGCAGTGGAACTAGGCATGTATGGCATAAAAGAAAACTTCCCCAAGGTACTGTTTAGGCTCGCTGGCAGTGAAGTGATGTCAGGAACAATAAAAAATAAACTAATGATTTATCAAAAACTCCTATCGATACGTTTTTATATTATTTCATATGAGGTAGTTTAAAAAAATAAATTTTCCCAAATTTGGATTCATCTGTTTTACTAATGTCTTTATTAAGTACTTATCTTTACAAACTCATATTTCTTAATCTATTTATGTGGGACTTATGGAAATTTTTTATAGTTAGACAATTTCGTGATTTTCATTATTTTTAACTTTTGGGTAAATTTAAATTCATTATCCTTAATCAGAGATAATTGGTCCTTCTCGCATGTGTCGTTATTGTTGGAGGGAAAAGCCAACACCCCCCATTTTTGAATTATCTATTTTGAATAATGGGGACCATTTCTATTAATTTTTGGCTAAGCACATTTGATGATTTTCATTTAAGTTAATTGTCTTACAATTTTGCCATTTTTTTGTTGGATTTCCATTTTGACCATTTCATTGAATTCGATTTTTAGCAATCTTTCCAACAATACTTGTTTCGCTGCATTTTTTCAACCGGTTTGTAAATGGCACTCTTTTGAAGTTTGATCATTTGTGTTGTCTCTATTACAAAAATGTATAAAATGTACCAATATCTCAATTTTTATAGTCAAAATAGTCATTCATTGTGAATACTAACTTTTAGTTCATTTTTACTAATTCTTTCATTTTCACTAACGACGCTACAAAATGCCCACCTAAATTGTACAATAAATGAAAACACGTTTCAGGATCTTGGTAATGTAATCCAACTTGTTATTTTTTAAGAAATTGCCAAACCCAAAACATAAAAATTTCAAAATGACTGAAATCCAATTAGTAGGATTGTTAATCCCACATAGGCCCCACATCACATTCCTCCTTCCAAAAAATGTGATCGAAAGAATTTTTTGCGATAAAACTTTGCGATTGTGATATCACACATCGCAAATATATTAGAGCACCTAGAACACGACTCTTTGAAAATTGTGATGAGAAATTTTGGTTTATGCAATAGGTTTTCAAGTTTTATGCAAATTTTTGTTTCACCTTATGACTCTCGCTCATCTCACCCTCACCTCACTCACCCTCCACCTCACTCCCTCACATTATCACATCACAATATTTCTCATCGAAAAAATATAAGTGTTCATTTTAAGAAACTGTGAACATTCATTTTTGTGATATGCGATAATCTGTAATCTCTTTCATACGTTACCGCTCCTTCGCTAACACTTTTAACAAACGTTGGAATTCATTTTATAAATGACTTTTGAATTAGTTGGTGAGTTATATAATTTAAATTATAATATTAATATAATATAAAAATATTTTCATTAATAATTAAAATTATCTTTGAATTAATTTAATTATGTTAAAATTTTAATTTAGTAATTGAAATTAATTACTATTAATTAATGATTTTTTTTTTTAAATTTACGATTAGATTTTTAATTTAAAATTATGATTTTTAGCCCAAGCTCATAAATGGCGTTTTACTTGGCCAAATGAGATCTAAGATGGCTCATTGGATAGATTAAATCATGGAGAAAATTTTTGAAGTGGTTTCATTTCCATATTTTATTATTTATTGCGTCTAAAATTCAGCAAAAGATCAAGCTCCAATTTTTTTAACAAAACTATTTTTTTTTTTAGTTTAATTTGCTGCGTTTTCATTTGTCCATAACTTCTTCTAAGTGTAGATCCATTCGTCAATGATATCCTTGACAGATTAGATCATAATGTGTATAAATGGAAATCTTATATTTTCTTATAAATTATTTATTTAATTAAATTTGTTTGGAATTATTTTAAATTCCAGATTTAATATTTAAATTTTATGTTTTGCATTTTAATTTTGTTTTTATTTTCTTTTGCAAGAAAAAAGTTAAAGAGATGAGAAGAAGAAGATCTCAGTCAATGATAAGGCTCCAATAATTGAAGAATATGATTTTAATCCAATGAAAATTGATTGAACAAAACCACTCTTCAACAAACTTTATTATGAATAAATCTGTTTGTAAATATTATAAATAACATATTGTAAAATGTATTAGTGACTCCTCTTCTATGCAACTTTGGAATTATTGATGGAACTATTGTCTAGAGGATTTAGAGGTGTAGGGTAGATGAGAGAAAACTCAATCTGGGGTATTATTAAGGACTTTTTCTTTGCATTTTGAATTATGTATTAAGAAAAAAGTTTGTACTTCTACAACTCTTGTTTTAAAAGCATAAATTCAAGCTTTGTAAAGGACTGATTGAAGACTGGATTAAGAGAAATGGTTTCAATAAATTGGTATTTATAAATACTATTGTTTAACTACTGGTTTCATTTTATGATAGCAAAAATGTGTCATTTTATTCATATTTGCGTACTTTTATCGGTATGAATAATTTGCCTCAATTATATGTTATTATCTATCTTTTCTCTTATGGGTTGAATTCTAATTTTTGAGTAACTATTTACTCAGAAATTTGTCTTTTAATATTGATTAAAAAAAATTGTTATGTTGTTAACTTTTTCCGCATATTATTTTTTAATTATTAGAATTATTGTTTTAACAATCAATATCATTTTTGTGAACTATTTTCTAAATGTTCTTGTTTGATTATCTTAGTTAAAAGGTCTCTGAATAGAATGTGTTTTGGTATACATAATTTCAGTGAATTAAACTATTTCATTAGCTTGATATTCATTATAAGCCAAACTTATTTTAATCTCAATCATTTAAATATCTTGTTCTTGGTTGGGTTAGATCTATATCTGCCTAATTGAGATAGGATTAGGATAAATTTCCTTCTGTTTTCATTTTAGATTTAATTATACATTGGTAGAAGTCCTCTTCCCATAGAATCAAAACTTTAGTTGTGGCTTGGGTAAGCCCAAATTAGCTTAAGGATCACTTTCTTGCCTGATCAGCAAGATGGACGATCTGATGTATCTTCTCCATTGGTAAACAAAAGTTATATTTTAAGCCATTGGAGATTGAGAGAAGGTAATTGGACCTAGTTAAACTAACTAGAACCACAATTCCAAACAGAAAAGGAACTGATTTAAGGTCCAGACTGGGTGGTCATCCTCCATGTTGTTGCAACGAATTTTGGGGCTTCAACACCTTCTTTAAAGGGGAAGATTTTTTTTTTATTTTTTGTTTGATATTTGAGAAAAATATAAAAAATAAGGGATGCAACGAAGGACAATTACCTACCACTGAGTGAAGAGAAAAATAAGTACTGGAGCTAGGCAACTATTTTGACAGGATTGAACAAGTTTTACAGCAGACTAAGGAATTCCAAGCCACAATCTATAAAGCCAACCAATTTGACCGGAGAATGAACAAGTTTGACATCAGACTAAGGATGTAGGATTTCTTAGCACAAAAAATAGGTTCTCAATCAATTAGAACAAGAAATATATGTAATAGTTGGAGAATCAACCCTTTATGCATTAGATATAAAACTGTTGAGTAAACGTATGAAACTACAGTTGGGTCAAAATGGTTAGTTGGATCAATTGGAGCTACTTAATATTTGGCTGGCACTGGATATGCAACTCGATTTGAAACTACAGTTGTCTCTATTATGTTTGAAGTACATTTCTGGCAACATATTTTGATATATCTTAGAACTCTCCAACTATTTGTACGTTTGTGTTTAACGAAAGTATCCGTTTGATTCCATAACTTCTTCAGGGATACCTACTTCTTTTAGAGGGAGACAAACATTTCTTGCAGTATGAGAGGCAAAATAAAATTAATATTGACTTGCAGATATGGTGCACGTTCATGGTCAATAGAGATCTAATGCATATTTAGGTTAGTTGTGTTGATGAAGTTCACGATATGACGGTGGCTAAAATTGTATTGTTAAAATGTATGCTCAAATTTTCATAAGGGATATGCCTTCGTTGGTAGACACATCCCAAATAATTACAGGAGGCGTTAATTTTTATGCAAAAAATTTGGAGATCCATTTTGCAAAGATTTTCTAGAAGATAGTCCCCATTCAAAAAGATGTAGAATGTTGCATTTTCCTTATCATACCATATGAAATGAGCGTATTGAGCCTATATTTGTAGCAAATGAGGTGGTTTTATATGAATTTTATATATTTATACATGCATTCAAGTTTGAAGGAAAACAACAGGCCTGGAAAAAAATATATTCATGTTACATAACTCGATAATCTTGTTAATGCATATGGAAAGTATTTGTAATGCTAACAGAAACACAAGCCATCACGTGTAAACCAATTTTTTTTTTAATATTTCATTAAAGTTAAAAATAAAATTACATTTTGTGCATGGCTATTAGCACTTTTTCAAAAAATAAAACAATACAGGGAAATAAGTAATAATTCAAAAAAGAAAAAAACATTTAAATCGGCATGTGGTATTTTGCAGGCTAGCTACCTACCCCCTTGACTCTAGCCAATGCCTTGATTTTGCATTACTATGTACTAGCACAACCACATTTACCAATGTGGTTGCTATACTTCGATATGTGTTTATGAAGCGCATATACAACCACAATAGTAAATGTGGTTGATATACGTTGATAGGCATTTATCTAACACATTAAAAATTATTGGATGTATAGTGTTAATGTGGCTATTATAAACTGAGTATTTGTACTTATTAATAACTATATAAATATTAACATACACACACACACAGATATATATATATATATATATATATATATATATATATATATATATATATATATATATATAACCATAACAAAATTAATATAAGATAATAATAGTACTAATAATACTTAGTTATCCCTCACCATTATCTTAATGATTAACATATATTTATTGACACATTAATATAACTATCAATATATTTTATACATAATGATAGATTTATGAACAATTCCAACATAATAATATTAAACTCTAATATTAAATCAATTATTAGAAACTCTAATATTATAAAATCCAATCTTATAAACCCTAATATTAACATTATAAATATTACAATAAATATTTTGAACCATGGGATTAATATTATAAATGGCATGATTAATATTATAAACCCTTATATTGAGAAAACCATATTATGTATAGTAATATTGAAAACCCAACATTTTACATTCTCATATTTAATGCAATATTATAGACCCAAAAATAAAAATTGCAATATCACAAATCCAAGGGATTAATGTTATAAACCTAACAGGAAATAAACTAAAAGGTTTAATATTATAAACCCAAAGAAAAATAATCAGAAGGGGAAAATATTTAACCCTAAGATTAATAATAATAAACCCAAAGGAAAAAAATCCTATGAATTAATATTATAAAAACAACTGAAAATAAACCTAAGGTTATAAACCCTAAGATTACTATTATAAATTCAAATAATAGACCCTAAATATTAATGATATAAACCAAACCCTAATATTAGTATTATAAACTCTAATAATAAAACTAATATATTAATGATATAAACTAAAGTGATTAATTTATAAACCCTTCAGGATTAATATTATAAGCCCTTAGGATTAATAAACATAAGGGATTGATATTAGTATTAATATTATAAACCCAAAAATCATAAAACCCAATATTAAAAACTGAAAATTTCAAACCCCTATACAAAATATTATATTATCAACACAATATTCAAAACCCCTAATACTATATATGGAAAGGATTAATATCATAAATGTGAGGGGAAATAAAACCAAGAGATTAATATTATTGACCAAAGGGAAAATAAATCTAAGGGTAAAATATTAAACCATGGGATTTATATTATAAAACAAAGGTGGGCAGAATATTAAATCTTAGGATCTATATTATGAACCAAAGGGATTGTATACCCTAGAATTAATATTACAAACTCAAGGGATCAAAAACCTTGATATTAGTATTATAAACCTTACAATTAGAGACCTTAAGATTAAAAACCCAAATGAATAATTTTATAAACGCAATAATGTGATGTTTCTATTAATCACATAAATATAAATATAAATATAAATATTTATAATTAATAATTAAAATAAATATCAATATCAATATTAATATTGATAATTAATAATTAATAATTATTAAATATTAATTAGAAATAATTATAATCATTAATAATGATTATAATTATTATTTGTAAGAAGGATAAATATTATAAACCAAATGGATTGATACTATAAACGCAAGAGATGAATATTATGAACCCAAGGGATTATTCTTATTAAAAACCAAAGAGATTAATAACTCATGGGATTAATATTAAAACCCTAAGGGATTAATAAACCTGAGTGATTAACGTTATGAACCTAAGGGAATAGTAAACCGAAGGAATTATGAATATTATAAACCCAAAGATTAATATTATAAAATTTTGGGATTATTAACACAAGAAATCAATAAACCCAAGGGATTAATATTATAAAACCTACAGATTAAAAACCAAAGAGATTAATATTATAAATGCAAGGGATTAATTAACCTGACTAAGTATTAATATTATAAACCTAAAATATTAAAATCCCTAGGGATTAATGAACCCAACTTATTATTAGTATTATAAACCAAATGGATTGATAAACCCAAAATATTAATATTAGAAACCCAGGGGATTAGTAAACTGAACAAAATAATATTATAAACACTGTGGATGAATATTGTAAGCCTTAATATTACAAAGTATAAATCAAAGATATTAATATTAAACTGAAAATAAATCCAAGAGATTAATATTAATATTAGAACCAAGATATTAATATTATAAACCTTATGAATGATCTTATGCCCTAGGAATATGAACCCTTAGATTAATAAATCAAAGGGATTGATATCACAAAATGAAGGAACTAATAAACCCAAGGGATTATAAACCCATGGGAATAATATTACAACCCCAAAGGATATAAACCCTAGGAAAAATATTGTAATCCCTAAAATAAACATTAAACCATAAGATTAATATTATAAACCTTATTATTAACATTATAAACTTGTCTAATTAATAAACTAAAAGGATTAATATTAAAAACCCAAGGGAATAACACTAAATCTTAAGATTAATATTAAATCCTAAGAATATAGACCCTGAGATTAATAAGTCCAAGGGATTATAAAATAAATGGATTAATATTAAAACCTAAGGTTAATATTATAACCATATGGTTAATATTAAACCCTAGGAATATAACCTGTTGAAACCTCAAAACTTGCCGCAACAACATTGGGGGATGACCACACAGTCTAAACCTTAAAGAAACTCCTTTTATGTTTGGGATTGTAGTTTCGACTGGTTAAATAGGTCCAGTTAACTTTTCTCAATCTCCGATGGCTTAAAATATGACTTTCATTCACTAGTGCAGAAGAGACATCGGATCAGACTTCTTGTTGGTCAGGTAAGAAAGTGGTCCTTAAGATTATATGGGGCTCAACCAAGCCACAACTAAAATTTTCTTCTTTGTGAAGAAGATTTCTAGGAATGTAGAATTAAATCTAAATAAAAAATTATTATAAAATTCAAGAAAACATAACCGAATCCTAATCTTATCTCAATTAGGATGATTGATATATATATATATATATATATATATATATATATATATATATATATATATATATATATATATATATATATATATATATATATATATATATATATAACCTAAATGAGAGAAAAATATTTAAATGATCAGTATTTAAATATGTGTAGCTTATAAATAATATCTAGTTAATGAAGAAAATCAATCTAATGACATTATGTATACGAAAAAACATTCTATTCAGAGACCTTTTAACTAGAATAATCAACCAACAACATTCGAGAAGTAGTTCATAAAATTATATTTATTTTTAAATCAATAATTTCAATAATTAAACAATAATATGAGGTAATAGTTCACAACATATCACTATTTGTTAAATCAGTATTAAAAGACAGTTTTCTAAGTAAATAGTTACTTAGAAGTCATAATTCAACCCATAAGAGCATAGAAAAAAAATAACATATAATTGAGACACATTAATCATATTGGCAATAGCGAACAACTATGAATAAAATGACACATTCCTCCCATCATAAAATGAAACTAGTATTTAAAATAATAGTATTAAAAATACCAATTTATTAAATCCATTTATCTGGCTGTAGTTTCCAGTAGCCCTTTACAATCCTTGAACTTCTACTATTACAACAAGAGGTATAGTAGTGCAAACTCTTCCCATCATACATAATTCATAATGCAAAAGAAAAACCCTCAATAATCTCCAGATCTAAGATTTTTATCCTCTCACCTACAACTCTAAATCCCTATTACAATAGTGTTTTTTAAGAATTTAGAATTGCAGAGAAGAGAAACCCCCCTTAATACAATCTACAATCTGTTATTTATATTATTTACAAAATAATTCTCAACAAGAAAGTTTGTTGAAGAATAAATTTTCTCCATCAATTTTCATTGGCTCAAATTCCATTCTTCTATTGCTGGAGCATTCTCATTGATTGATATCTTCTTCTCCTCTTCTTTTCAACTATTTTCCTATGAAAACAAATCAAAACAAAATTAAAATGCAAAAATGAAATCAAAATACTAAATCTAAAACTGAAACATATCTATTCAAATTTAATTACATAAACAATTTAGAAAGTAATATGAGATTTCTATTGATGCTTGTGAGGGTCTAATTGTTCAAGGAGATTATTAACAAATGGATCTACACTCAAAACAAGTTGTGGGGAAATGAGAATGCAGAAAACAGGGAAACTTTTAGCGGCTAATATTTTCAACTGGGCTAATATTCCATGCTTTTTCCAAAAACGATATTCGCCAATTTCTAATTTTCTATAAATGAATTCGCCCGAATTTTATAGTATAAACTTATTTTACCTTCAAAATCACCAATATTATATATTTTTTTAATATAAAGCAATTAGAAATATGAACATTTTCAGAAAATTATCATCAAACATTTTAATATTTGGATATTAGGGACTAGTAATATTCTCCAAGGTTGCTAAAATTTAGGATAAACTTCCATCCTTAAAGTTTTCCCTCGCAGAAAATTAAACTCAGAATATTAATTTTATTAAAAATTCAGAGCTTGATATTCTACTGGATTTTATACCCAATAAATGATCAAATCTAGTAATGACCCTACTTCATAAATATTCTCCATAATTTTATCTTTCTAGTGAGCCATCTTGGGCCTCATTTGGCCAAGTAAAACTCCATTTATGAGCTTCTAAAGTTAGAGTGCTAAAATTGCCAGAATTCTAGAAATTCTGTTGCCTTGGCTAAAAATCAGAATTTTTAATTAAAAATATATTCCTAAATTAGATTGAAAATATTAATTAATCAATATTAATTATGCTATTAATTTTAATTAATTACAGATTTAATTAAAAAAATTAATATATAGCTATATATATAATTTCAACATTTCGACATTTCGAGATTTTTTTATTTTCAGAATTAAGAAAAAGTTAATATTTACAATGATTTTTAATTGCAAAAACTGAAATATTATACATTTATACATTTGTTTAACCCTCACAAAAAAACTGATCAAGCTTCAAAGGAGTGTTATTTACAAATAGGTTGACCAAATGAGGTGGAACAAGTATCGATGGAAAGCTTGCTAAAAGTCAAATTCAATGAAATAATCAAAATAAAAATCCATTAAAAATAAAAATGGAAAAATTGTAGGATAATTAAATTAAACATCATAAAAGATGCTTAGGCAAAAATTAATAGAAAGTGTCCTCGTTATTGAAGTAAATAAGTCAAAAATGGGGGGTGTTGGGTTTTCCCAACAACAATGTTGACACATGGGAGAAGAACGAGTTATCTCTGGTTAAAGATAATATATTTTGATTTATCCAAAGGTTAAAAATAATGGAGTTAATGAAATCATCTAAAAATACAAAATTTACATAGGTCCCACAAAAATAGATTAAATAATATGAGTTTGTAAAGATAAATATTTAAAGGAGATTAAAGTAAAAGTCATTAATCCAAATTTGGGAGAATTTATTTTTAAAATTATGTCATATGAAAAATAGAAGAAGGTAGAGACAAGGGTGTTTTGATGACAAATATGTCCATTTTTATGAATGGTCTCTGACATTGCTTCACTGCTAGCGAGCCTGAACAATATTCTGACGAAACTGTCTTTTATACCATAGAAGCCTAGTCCCACTTCCAACGAGCGTCCATATCCTCGAAGGGTTTACCTCTATTTCCCATGATTTCTCTTTTGTCAAGCTTTTGATAAGCACATTTTGAACTTTCTAGTTTGTGATGTATTGATCGAAAAAGGTAGGATGGTAATAGAGACTTATGTTAATGCATGTAATACTTTTATAATGTTGACTCCAAATTATTTCCCTACGACTATCGATCAGAAGATTTATAAAGTGGAGGGGTGGTAGGGATTCATTGTGTTAGAATCAGTTATTTCCTTGAAAAACTAAACTCAATCACTTAGAAAAAATGCATGTTCCTCCATGAAAAATATTTAAAGTAACAAGGCTATATGGTTCCATAAGGATATGCCTTTAACGATAAACTAAATTCACTGAAATAAATAGAGTTAGAAAGATTTCTGATGTAATTCAATCAATGTCGAGTGAGAAAAATGCCTTTGGCATAAATCACATTAGAGTCACCAAAAATAAAAACAAGGCTGAAAACAAACGAAAAATAATTGTAAAAAGAAATTAGCAAAAATAAAAAATGAAGAAAGTGAAAGATGAAAGAAAAATTTAAATTTAAAGAAATAACTCCAACAATATTAATTATAAATAAGTCTTCAACAAAAATAAGTAATTGAATGTAATCATATAAACGTTGCTTCTTATGTTGAGATTTAGATAAATTTTATCTTGTGGAGTTATAAAAAATGAGGCTCTCAAAATGTAGAGTGTGAATAGCATTGATGATGGATAATATTCTAAATGAAAGATATTTGTTTTCTACAAATTTTCCTTCTTCAAGGTAAAACCTGCATAAAAGCATCTTAACCATTTTTTAATAAAAGAGATGCTTGAAGAAATAGTCTAAAGGTTCAGAAAATCCGTAGTTTATATGATTTGATGAGGATCATTACTTATTCTTTCAAGAATCTCAATTCAAAGTGAACAAAAGAGAATGAACTTCAAAATGGATTTGGTAGAGGTGAAAAAGGTTCTTGAAGACCTATAAAAAGAAATTTCAATATTAGAAAAAAGCTAAAAACTAAAACCAAAAGTAAATAAATGAAAAGTGGGCACATGAAAATTACCATTGGATAATTTCATTCAATATTTACCTGAGATATATTATATTCACTAATACTAGCTAACTTCTTTCTTTGATTAGAATGAAGAATTTGAATTGAGTGAAATTTTATTGACCCAAATCAAATCAAAATAAAATAGCAAACTAGAAAAAATAATTATAATGTTCAAGGAGTCTAAAATAAATCAGATCCATCATAAATGAAAATGAGGGTATGCTTCTTAATGAATCCCAATGATAAATGTTTTCTTTACATATTCCTTTTCTGAGTTTATATCAGCCCCATTTTATTGAGGTTGATTCATAATTCCCAAATAATGTAATAATTATATGTATATATATATATATATACATATATATATATATATATATGAAGAGGATTTGAATCTTTATACAACTATGATGGAGCGAAAAAATCAAATTCAAAATAGAAGAGAATTCAGAATGAATTAACCATGATCTATTACTTTTTCTTGTTCCAAATTCACTACGAATTTCTACATTACCATAGTGGCTGATCAAGATTTCCTTTGTGGTAGATGAATATTTTCACTAAAATATGATTTATATAATAATGAATCAAATGTAAAAATATGAAAGAAATGAATATGATTAAAGGGAAAACAATTTGGAAAATATGATGCAATGGTTCAACTCATCTTTGCAATTGTAATATTTAGAACAAGCATATATAAACTCATGGATAATATCATTCGCTATAAGAATTTTGTGCAAAACTTTCCTCCATTTGTAGCAAATTGGAGCGATAATAAGCATAATCACTTGGTTCCATCTGCACCGATGAGAGCTAGAATATGATCATTTACCCATAACTCTAGTAAAAATATCCGTGAAATATTATATCTGTATCTCTTAAACATGCGACATTATGACCTTCTGATAGGACTTGATTAAAGATATGAGTATAAATGAATATCAGAGGTATTTTATCGAAATTTCAATATCGGGTGTTTTAAAGGAGAATAATCAATTGGAATTCGCAATATGAAAATTGCGATATGAGTCCGACAAGTTATATCGGGGATCTTGAATTGGAGGTATTTGGTTAATTCTCATTTGAAAACCTCTGATTTGTGAACTGTGATATGGCATGAACGTGGTAGTTTAATTATTTGAAATTAATTTCATGTTGGATCCGAGACATCGAAATTTTAAAACATATGCCCCAACCAAAATTTTAATTTATGAATGTACACGATATCGTTTAAAACCATATATAAATGTCATATCGGGTCCGTGGTTATATGGATATTTCAATATCGGAAAAATCAATTATGTGAGAACAAGCGGATCAGTATATCAAAGATCCGAAAAATGAGGTTCATATTTAAAAACTTCAAAAATCATATGTGGCATTCATTAGGGGTAAAGCCTTTTAAAATATTCAATTCAAAAGAAATACCAACTTAAATTTGTCTTATAACAAAAAACTCCTTTTTAATAATTTAACTAACCATCGAGAGTATTCAATCGGAGGAATATTTCATAGAAACTTTCTTGTGAGGAGAGTTGCGATATTATAATACTCTGGTATGGATCTTCTGATAATGTATTAAAAATTCATTGGAGTTTCAATAAATATAAGAAAAAATTAAAGAATTCTCAAATTTTGATGAACAACAAATAATACTTCCCTGAACATATTGCAGATTTGAAAAAGGGTTGAAAGCTTGCTTATCTCAGGTATCCATAATCAAGTTGATGAAGACCCGTAAAAGAAAAAAAATAAAAATAAGAAATCACCTTTGAAAAAGTAAAAATAACAATAGATGACGATGAACCTGTAAACACATATCTAGAAGAATTTTGATTGTAACTTTACTGCATTAATATTCAAGTTATCTCATCTTCAATAGCACCTACTTATTTAGTAAAAAATGGCATGTAATGGGATTTTCAATTGTATCCATTTAAAATTTACATTAGAGGGCAAAAGTGGTGAAAATGAGCTCTTCAGAAGTACTCGTGAATCAAAAGTTTCCGAGCTATAACAAATCCTTGGAATTTCTTCATGTATGATCAATGTCATGTTATTTTTGAAAAACACGACAATTAAGGCTTGACAAATATATATTATTTTACTATTCAAGAGCTTCTAAAATGTTCTAAGCTTCTTTTCCGAAAATGATATGGGATTCCATAAAGACGTCAGATTCATTACTTTTTTTATTGAAGATCTGAAATAATGAAATAAATGCAAACATAAAAGAATCTATTCTAAATTAATATATTCTTATTGCTAAGTAAACTGAAGGGAACATCACTAGGTATAGTCATACTTCCAATGTAACCATTCTCTTATATTTCTTGTATGTATATGCATATCGAACATTAGTAAAAATATGATTACATGTATTAAAATAAATTTGAATCTAGTATGTACACAAATCACTAATGTAAAAACGAAGACTAGCTTATTTACAATTACCTTCTCTTGAAATGTATCTTCCAATTGAACTTCAATTGGATCATAGAAATATGGATGGATTTCCATTATTGATTTGGAGAGGTTCAAAAGAGAATATATCAAGCCAGAATGTTGATATGAAATTTTAGATTCAATGGCCTAGAAAATTTTGTCTGTGTTATATACATATGTTAAATCATTAATAATATTCCATGTAGGAAAAATATCCAAATATTTTTGAAATGGGTCAATGAAAAATGGATGAGAATCTATTAGAAACAATGGAATATTATTAATTGAATTAGATTTCTAGTCATATTGTGAAAATACACTCTCTTGTTGGCATTGTTTTTTAGAAGAAAGAAGTAATTGATAATAAATGAACATTAATTGGAATTGGAAGAGAAATAGCTCTTGATGTTCGTGATTATAATTTTAATATTCATTCACCCATATAGGAAATGCTTAAATTGAGTGTTTTATACTGAGATTCTCAATATGTCATCACAAAGTATTTAAAAAAAAAAATGAAGTTAAAAATAAATAAATGAAGGAAAAATAACAAAATTAAATCATAATTGTTACAACTAGTGTGACAACACAATTGGGAATTATTTTAAATATTTTCCTTTTCACAAGGATTGGGAATAATAATGCAATTAGAATTATTGTTGATAACAAATTATGAATTCGAGAGAGGGTTATGACTATGAATAGGAATGTGAGCTTGATTGTCATATAAATCATAGATTGGAATGGCTTCTTGAATGTTGAAATTATGGGTATGATTAATTGTTTGAAAATGAGAACTATTTGAAACAATTTATGAATTATATTGTTCTTCATTTTCACATTTGATTCAACTTTGATCATGAGGATTCAGTTGTGAAGAAGATAAATCAATATCCTCAATGTCAAAGTAACTATCATAAATGACCTCACGACATTCATTAGAATTCCCTCTAATCTCACCTAATGTACCAAAAAAAGAAGGAATATTGATCTCATGTTCATTAATGCGTGATGAATGATCATTAATTAATTCTCTATGTTGATAAAAATTAATAGGAAATTCATTTTGATCAAGATCCCTATTTTTTGAAATATATAAGTGAAGAGAGGATAAATTCCTACTAGAAAAATTATCAAGATAAAGGGAAAAATATAATCCAAAAAAATGCATTTGAAAATGTATCTATTTGAGAACGTTTGTGCATTTTCTTCATTGCAAATTTTAGATTTAAGATAATTTACTTGCCTAATTTTTATTTTTAAAGAGTGTTTCTTTGTTGTCCTGACTTTTGCATTTGCTCATCGTAAAATAATTTAGAAATTTTTACAGCAGGTTGCATATTATTGAAAACTTTAATCACTGCTTGTACTATCTGACTTATGTTATGATTTTCTAATCCTAAGCCACACTGATTTTCATATTTCAAAGTGGTATATTCTTCAATATTGTTGCTAGTGTCTTCTTGCGGTTGATTAGATAAATTTTCCAAACTTTGTAATTGAGATTCATTGACATGTGAAGGTACACCATGATCATTATCAATATTATAGGAAATGTACACTAAATGAAGGAATTGATCATACATAATAAAGGTCACATCATCATCATTTTTTTGTACCTCCATAATGGAGTTATTAATTATATTAATGAAATTGGAAGGAGATTGAGCAAAGCTTGGAATAATTTCACATGGATTATGAATGGGAGTAAGAGAGAAAATATGTTCAAACCAATTTAATGATTCCTCTTTCGAAGGTTTGTCTTCAATATTAAATTTTAAACAATTTAAATGAAACCTAATGGTAGAATCAATCAAAGACTCATTTTCAAAACTTTGTAGATATTCAATTTTGTCACATACATGTTTGTAGTCATAGCCGTCAGATGTAAAAAGGAAAATTGTAATAAATTGATCCCAACTGTGAATTGAGGCAACTGGAAGTAATTGACACTAGCTTCTGGCTTTTTATGAGAATGTAACAGTAAAAATATTGCATAAAATACCTTAATCAATGTCTTGAAAATCAGAATTTGAAAAATTTTGAATGAATTTTAAAGCATGATTAAATGATGAAGTATTCCTATTACTGTTAAAATTTATTTGAGACAAGTGTCTTACTATTTCTCATGGAGTATTGGAAGATGCAGGTTGAGAAATACAACTCCAAATTAGAAGTTTGTGAGGATTCGTCATGATTAAATATTTTTTTTAAATAAAAAAGCTCCAAAGGACACTAAGTCTCAGGCCATCCTTCGAGTGCAAAAAAATTTGAAGCCTAGAAATTCTCTACAACAACACTAGGGATGACCACTCGATCCAGACCTTAAAGAAACTCATTTTCTGTTTGGGATGGTAGTTCCAACTGGTTAAAATAGGTCTAGTTACCTTTTCTTGATCTTCGATGGCTTAAAATATGACTTTGATTCAGTAGTGGAGAAGAGACATTAGATCAAACTTCTTGTTGATTAGGCAAGAAAGTGATCCTTAAGCTAATATGGGGCTCAACCAAGCCACAACTAAAGTTTGTTTCTTTGTGAAGAATATTTCTAGGAATGTAGAATTATATTTAAATGCAAAATTATTCTAGAATTCAAGAAAATGAAACTAAATCCTAATCTTATCTCAATTAGGAAGATATATATCTAACCCAAGCGAGAGAAAAATATTTAAATGATTGGGATTTAAATATGTTTGGCTTATAATAAATATCTAGTTAATGAAGTAATTCAATTAAATAACATTATTTATACCAAAACACATTATATTTAGAGACCTCTTAACTAAAATAATCAACCAAAAAAGTTCGAGAAGTAGTTCATGAAATGATATTTATTGTTAAATGAGTAATTCGAAAAATTTAAAAATAATATGAGGAAATAGTTCACCACATATCACTATTTGTTAAATCAGTATTAAACGACTGATTTCTGAGTAAATGGTTACTTAGAAAGAATAATTCAACCCATAAGAGTAGAGATAAGTAATAACATATAATTAATACACATTACTCATATCGAAAATAATGCACAAATATGAATAAAATGACACATTCCTGCCATCATAAAATGAAACTATTATTTAAAATAATAGTATTAGAAATATGAATTTATTAAATCCATTTCTCTCGCTTTGGTCACCAATAATCGTCTACAATATTTGAACTTTTTTTGTTACAACAAAATATCCATTAGTGCAAAATCTTTCCATCATACATAATTCATAATGCAAAAGAAAAAACCTCAATAATCCCCAGATTTGAGATTTTCTCTCCTCTCACCTACAACTGTAAATCCCTATTACAATAGTTCTTTTTAATAATTCATAATTGCAGAGAAGAGAAACCCACCTTGATAAATTCTACAATCTACTATTTATAATATTTACAAAAGAATTATCAACAAGAGAGTTTGTTGAAGAATAAATTTTCTCCATCAATTTTCATTGGACCAAAATTCCATTCTTCTATTGCTAGAGCATTCTCATTTATTGAGATCTTATTCTCCTCATCTCTTCGACTATTTTCCAGCAAAAACAAATCAAAACAAAATTGAAATGCAAAAATAAAATCAAAATTTTAAATCTGAAACTAAAACATATCTAATCAAATTTAATTACATAAACAATTTAGAAATAATTCAGTGCTTTATATTAATGCGTGCGAGGGTCTAATTTGTCAATGATATTTTCACAAATGGATCTGCACTCAGAATAAGTCATGGGAAAATGAGAAAGTAGAAAATTAAACTCAGAAAATTATTTTTATTAAAAATTTGGAGCCTAATCTTCTACTATATTTTATACCCAATAAATGATGAAATCTAGTAATTAAACGACTTCAAAAATATTTTCCATGATTTTATCTTTCCAATGAGCCGTCTCAGGTCTCATTTTTCCAAGTAAAACTCCATTTATGAGCTTCTAAAGTTACATTACTAAAATTTCTAGAATTATAGAAATTCTGATGCATGGGCCAAAAATCAGAATTTCTAATAAAAAATCTAATCCTAAATTAGATTGAAAATATTAGTTAATTTCAATTACGTTATTTATTTTAATTAATTACAAATTTAATTAAAGTTAAAAAAATAATATATATATATATATATAATTTCGGGATTTGGATATTTCGAGATTTCAACATTTTCGAGATTAAGAGAAAGTTAATATTTACAATGAATTTTAATTGCAAAAATTGAAATATTATACATTTTATACATTTATTTAAGCCTGACAGCATAAATGATCAAACTTCAAAGGAGTGTTGTTTACAAATCAATTGACCAAATGAGGCGGAACAAGTATCGATGGAAAGCTTGCTAAAAATTTAATTCAACGAAATAATAAAAATGGAATTCCAATAAAAATAAAAATCAAAAAATTGTAGGATAATTAACTTAAACATCATAAAAGGTGCTTAGAAAAAAATTGATAGAAAGGATCCCCATTATTGAAGTAAATAAGTGAAAAATGGGGAGTGTTGGGTTTTCCCTACAACAAAATTCTATGATTAATATTAGAAACCACAAGAACAATATTATAAACCCAAGGGATTACTAAACCCAGTAGATTAATATTAAAACCCTGAGGGAATATAAACTTAACGTAATAACATTAGACCCTATGATGAATATCAAACCCTAGGAATATGAACCCTAATATTAATATTATGACCCTTAGGATTAATATTATAAACCCAAGATACTAATACTATAAATCCATGAAATTAATAAACCTAAGGGATTAATATTTTAAACTCAATGGATTATAAACCCATGGGAATAATTTTAAACCCAAGGGATTCATATTATAAACCTAAGGGATTGATAAACCCAAAGGATTAAGTTTTAAAATCCAAGGGATTGATAAACCCAAAGGATTAATATTAAAATTCCAAGGGATTGATAAACCCAATGGAATAACATTAAACCTAGGATGAAAATTAAACCCTAGGAATATAAACCCTATGATTAATATTATAAACTCAAGGAATTTGTGTTATAAACCTAATGGATTATAAACCCAAGTCATTTATATAAAACCTTGTATTAATATTATAAACCTTATCAAAAATATTATACCCTAGAAATATGAATCCTTAGATTAATAAAGTAAAGGGATTGATATTATAAACACAAGGAACCAATAAAAACAAGTAAATAATACTAAAAAACTCAAAAACCCCAGAGGATTAATATTGTAAACCCAAGGTATATAAACCGTAAGATAAATATTATAAACCCTAAAAGAAACATGGTTGACCATGGTTGACTTTCATATTGTGGCAATATTTGTCACAATGCAACTTAGGACCATGGTTGACCATGCCTAATTTGAATATTGAGAGAATATCTATCACAATGTGATGTTGGATAAGGGTTAACCATGGTTGACCATGATTAACAATGGTTGACCATGGTTTAATATTAAAAACCCAAGCAAATAAAATTAAAACCTAGGATGAATACTAAACCCTAGGAATATAAAACCCAAAATCAACAAACAAAAGGGATTAATAATTTAAATACCAGCCTTAATATTAAACCCTAAGAATATAAATGCTATGATTAATATTGTAAACCTAATGGATTATAAACCCAACAGATCTATATTAAACTATAGGATGAATATTATAAACCTTATCAATAATGTTATACCCTAGGAATATGAACCGTTAGATTAATAAAGTCGAGGGAGTGATATTATAAACCCAAGGCACTAATAAAGATAAGGGACTAATACTAAAAAATTGAAAAACCCAAAGGATTAATATTGTAAACCTAAGGTATATAAACCATAAGAAAAATATTATAGACCCTAAAACAAACATGGTTAACCATTGTTGATCTTCATATTGAGACAATACTTGTCACAATGTGACGATGGAACATGGTTGACCATGATTGATTTTCATATTGAGAGAATCTTTGACACAATGTGACATTGGACCATTGTTGACTTTGTTTTAACATGGCTAGCCATGGTTGAGCATGGTTGATTTTCATATTGACCATGAATGGCCATGGTTAATTTTCATTTTGAGACAATCTTTGTCACAATGCGACATTTGACCATGGTTGACCATGGTTGACGCTGATTAAAGATGGTTGACCATGGTTGATTTTGATATTGAGATATTTGTTATAATGTGACATTATACCATGATTGACAATTAGTGACCATGGTTGATGATGGTTGAACATGGTTGATTTTCATATCGAAATAATACTTGTCACAATGTGAAATTGGACCATGGTTTACCATGGTTGATCATGATTATAAATCGAAGGGATATATATTAATGCCCTATAAATATTATTATACCCTAGGACTATGGAACCTTAGCTTAATAAACCCCAAGGGATTGATACTATAAACCCACCGGATTAATAAACGAAATGGATTAATACTGAAAACCTAAAGGAATAATATTAAACCTAAGAGTTTAATATTATAGACCCAAGATATATAAATCCCAACATAGATATTATAAACCCTAAAATAAACATGGTTGACAATTGTTGACCATGGTTGATTTTCATATTGACATAATCTTTGTCATACTGTGACGGTGGACCATGATGGATTTTCATATTGAGACAATATTTGTCATAATGAGGTGTTCAACCATGGTTTACCATGGTTAATTTTCATATTGAGACAATCTTTGTCACAATTTGATGTTGTACCATGGTTGACCATGGATGAGCATGGTTGTCATAATGTGACATTGGACAAGGAAACAATATTCGTTACAATGTGACCATGATTATTGACCATGGTTAACAATGGTTGACCATGATTAACCATGGTTGATTTTCATATTAACACAATCTTTGTCACAATGAGACCTTAGACCATAGTTGACCATGATTTACCATGGTTGACCATGGTCAACAATGGTTGACCATGGTCGAAAATGGTTGACCATGGTCGATGATGGTTGACCATGCTTTATTTTCATATTGAGACAATATTTTTCACAATGTGACGTTGCACCACGATTGACAATTATTATAAACCCAAGGGATTTATATTAAACCCTATTAATAATATTATACCCTAGGAATACAAACCCTTAGCTTAATAAACACAAGGGATTGAAATTATAAACCCAAGCTTTGTCACAACGTGACATTGGACCATCGTTGACGATGGTTTACTACAAGGAAAAGACCCTCTAGCAGATGTTTTTGAGGAACCCCTTATAAAAATAGCTCGGACATCCGTTTGTAGCATAGGTTACTAGAGGAGGTTGGCAGTTGGAGGTTTTTGTGGATGTTTTTTTTTTGGGTGCGTTTCTCATCCTACACCACACCGATGCATTTGACTAAAGAAAGCACCAGTGCGTACTAAAAATTGGCACATCAGGACATCGTGTGCTCAGTAAAAACCCACCCTGCGCGTCTAATTACTATAGCGCACTAGTGCTCTACATAGATTCAACACCAGTGCATCCTAAAACCTCACGCCAATATTGAAACAGCCCGATGCGGTTAGAATAAAACACCTGCTACACGTCGAAAACCTGTGAACCGAAACAGGATTAAATAAAATAAAAATTACGGCCAAAAATCTGCATTTTTCACTTTTTAGTGCTCTAGAGCTCTCAAGTAACAGTAAGAATTTACCTTGTTTGATGCACGCTGTCATCGGTGCTCCCATTGCACGCACTGTTTATGTCCATTGCCCATCATCTCCATTTCGAATTTTGCAAAACGGTGGGAAAATTTAGTTTTACAAATGCTATAGCCAATATGCCCCATTTATGGCCAAATGTACATGTATTTTACTTATTTTTCCATAATTAAACCTTTTAGCAGATTAGTTTTCTAAAATAACTTAAAATTCACCGTATTTAAAAAACAATTTGCTGCGTGGTGCGTTCGAGCAGTTCGACTCGCACCGCTTCGCGGTGCTCCTTGTAAATTTACAGGTTGCACTGTGACCGGTGCTAACTATATCTGCACTGGTTATTGGGCAGTAGAGTAATGATGCACCGTTCTTTTTTTAAATTAAAAACAATTGTAGTATGGTCAGTTATCCGAATGCACCGTTTACCATGTCTAAGTGCACGAATGTGGTGTGTTGACAGAAATATGCACCCCAAGGCAAGTATTTTTTTCAACACACTGCCCTCCCAAACTAGACATATTCAACAGTTCATTCATGTAAATAACCACACCGTTGAATATGTAGTGATGTTAGGAGGGCAATGCACCACCCTCCTGATATTTTGGTCAGTGCACCACCCTCCTGATATTGGTACATAGTCAATGGTGAGGTCATTTATACCACCGCACCATTGACCATGTAATGATGTCAGGAGGACAGTGCGTTGATGAAAATATCCACTCTAGGGTGAGTAGTTTCGTCAGTGCACCGCCCTTCCGAATTTGTTCATAGTCAATGGTCTAATCAGTTAAACAATCACATCGTTGACCACTAGATTTTGTTAGGTGTTGCATTTATTCAATGCACCACTTGAGATAGGATAGGTCATGATTTATAGTGCGCTGTAAATTCCCTGGTGCACTATTTCTGGTGCGCGATAAAAACAGACACACTGTTACTGGTGCATGCCTTTCTTTTGGTGCATCAACTCTTTTTTTTTTTCAAAATTTTTTTTACAGATATATATATATATATATATATATATATATTCTTAAATACATATCTCATTTAATAAAAAAATTGTATTTAATATGTGAATCATTTAGCGACGTCAAAGGAGAGAAGAGAGGGAACAACAACAACAACAATAGGCAGACGAGTATAACATGATTCGCCTATGGGAGGCATGAGAGAGGGAGAGAGATATGTACCCTCGCCCTATTACAATAGCCACCTAGATGCTCCTAAGGGAGATAGGCCTCCTAAAGTTCTATGAGGAGGCCACATCCCTGAAGGGCCATGGTGGGTTATTGCGACAACTTATCCATAGCTGGAATGCCCATCGACAAGATTTTCGAGTTGGTCCTAACCAGTGGTATGCACCCATTGAAGAAGACATCTATTTAATTACTAGCCTTTCGAAGAGAGGGGTAGATTTTCCCTCTTTCCCAGAGGTCCCCGTTGGCTATGCAATAGTGATTCAGTTGTTTTACTCCCAGAGATACATTAGCATAGATATACTATATCCTGCATAATTTCAATTCTCTGGTCGTGAGTTATGTATTGCTTCATTTGGTGGAGAGGAGGTGAGGTGCCTCTCACTACTGATTTCTATCATTTCACACCATACCAGTGAAGTACAACACATTAGTTCCCCACTTCTATTTTATGTTGATTCTTTATTACAGGAGCCATGACTTTTGAGGTGGTCTACCATTTTTTTCCGGTAGTTTTGTACAAATTTAGATAGATGTCGTGCTTAGGCACAAGGGAGGGTGAAATTCCCTTTTTTCTTTAGAGCTATTTTATTTATTTTTTGAGAGGTTTCCAGAGACGAGGCTTACTTTTGTTCGTCAACCTTGTAGGCCGATGCTGCATTTACGGATGCAGATCAGGGGACAGATGATGCCCAAGAGGGGTGAGTCAGAGTTTTCCGCGAGGATATCACATGATGAACTGGAGTTGCTAGCTAGTGTTGATGAGAATCCCTTCATTCTGGTCCCCTATCCGTATGCTAGTTGGGATTGGCAAGGGTGTGCTAACATCCTCTTCACATATGTTGAGCCACCGAATGATAGAGATAATATTAATTTTTTATTTAAATTTATTCTATCATGTTCTTTAACTTGTTTTTACTAAACAGTTTAATGAAATTGTCTAATTATTGTTGTGTACTTATATATATTTTGAAAACATTGGGTAATTTTATGGCGATGAGATGCCACTGCCACCAAATGATCCAGGTGTAAATACTGATGACAATAAGGAGATGGCAGATGCAGAGGACCAGGCTAGTGCAGAAAGACCTAGTCCTTATGTTGTGTAGCTACTGGCTGGTGTGAGGCATAAGCCTGACACTAGATTTAGGATGGATTTGGGCGAGAAAATCTATGTATTTCTTGTGGAGGGGGGAATCAGGCTGAACACTATGAGAGAGATACAGGCTAATGATAGGTTGATAGATATGTGGAGAGGCATGCCATGTGACATCTTGACCCTGATGCGACATGTCATAGGAGGTACCAACTTATTGGCGTAGTTGAGGAGGGTCCTTCGACGTAGGTGTGGTCAAGATGCATTACATCAATAGTTGAGCAGCGACGCATCATCTGATGATCACAATCAGGGGAGTGATCTTCATTCACCTTGCACCACAGATGAGAAGCTTGCAGCATCAACTAGAAATACTCATGATCATGAGCGGGCTGGACCATCCACATTGAGTCAACCTTCTCAGCTTGCAGCATCTAGCATTCATTATCATGAGTAGGCTGGACCATCCACGTCGAGTCATTGTGATCAACAGCCTACAGCATCCAGCAGTACTCATGATCATGAGCAGGTTGGACCATCAATGTCGAGTCATCATGAGCAGCCAACAATTGATCTTGCTCAACATGAGGCACCACCAGATCAACATGCACGTGATGGTCGACATCTATCTGAGCTTGTCGAGGCTGCACCATTAACTAAGTAGGTATCAACTACTACTACTATTAATGATGTACCACCAACTGATATTTGACATTATATATATATATATATATATATATATATATATATATATATATATATATATAGATATATTATGTTCATGTTGCAGTTGTACTTAATTTACATGTTGGTGATCATCATGATGTGTATATTGTTAGTTCATGTTAGATAAGTTCATTTAATGTTCATCTTACATACATATGTGTATGTGATAGTAGTTATTTCACATGAGATGTATATTTTATGTTTGTGTTGTGATGATGTTATACAATGCTTGTGTTTTGTTAGATGATCATAATCACGATGATTAGATGATGTTAGCGAATTTTAATGTGTTTTTTAGTCGAATATGATGTTTGTACGATGGCTATCATGATCGTGATGTTTATTTTTAATATTAAATCATGATATTTATTAAATATTATGTCATGATTGTAATTGAAATTTTAATTTTAATTGTTTGTAAAATTGTAAAATTGTCATTATATTTGTAATTGTAATTGTATGTAAAATGTTTGTAAAATTTTGATTGTATTAATATGAAAATTTTAGTTGTATTAATGTGAAATGATTTTATTAAAATTTTTAAATTTTTAAATTTGTAAATTTGTAAATAATTGTAAAATAATAAATCTCGAATAATATGAATTTTTGTAACATAATAGATTTTAGAGAATAATGAAAATAAATTCGTGTACTTTAGAATTATCAATCTAGAATAATATGAATTTTAGTAACATAATAAATTTTATAAAATAGTGCAAATAAATTCATGTACTTTAGAATTATCATTATTTTATTATGATCTTACACACCAAAAAAAAAAAATTTATACAATACACCATTGTTTTTGAGATCAACATAATTGCAAATTATGAAGTGAAATATTGATTTTAGCATTAACACAATGCAAATTATCAACTAATTCAAAATACATATTATAATGTTTCGAAAAAAAAGTCTTATAAGTTATAAAGTAATTAAGTCCTCTTATTTATAAAAAACTATCTTAAAAAGTATAAATGATTAAATAACACATGTGGCATATCACTCTCGGATCTCATGATCATCCTCATTATCTTCCAGCTCGCTTGGCATGATTACACTAGTGTTTTAAAAAATATGTTTTGATCTAGGGCCATGTCTCAATACGAACCACAAATCCCTATCCAACACATCTCGGTAAAAAAACACCTGGTTGCAGTGTTTGGGGAAAACATAGGAATCCTTAGCTTCATCCCACATCTTTCTAGAGTGTATACATATCAACATACTATCATGATATTCCTTTACATTATTTCGATCAAAGGTGTCCCAACACTTGCACCTAAAAATAACACATTGGAAACAAAATAAATCCACTTCAATGATCTCTTGTATCTTTCCGACGTAGCCTAACTTCCCTCGTACTAGGTTTTGATCACGGTGGCTAGATTGACTAGATTGATTGAACTTGACTTCCACTCCACAATATTTTTTCATGTGTCGATCATTGACATTTTCTGTGTAAATTTTGTCCATATGCCCACATAGATGGGAATAAATGCACCTATAAAAAAGTTAAAAAATAATAATGTCATGTGTCTTATAATAAACCAAGAGTTAAAATGTGAAATATAGATGTAATTACATTTGAAAGGTGAATTATTAAGTTAAAATGTACATATAATTAAATATATTATTACCAAGTTGGTGCACCCAATCCCTATGTTTAGTGCACCCTCTTCAGCACGCGGGTGGTAACGACCGGTTGCACCGTATTTATTTCTGACTTAGTCAACAACCCAACTGTTGGGGAATATTTTTTGGCATATTTTCTTTTAAATGATCCGGATAAGGCACACTTCTACCATTCAACTGTTTGAATTATTTCCAGTCACTATCCCATTTCATCCTCTTTTGTTCGTACAACGTGACCCAAAATTGTGTCGCTTCGGAATTGTAAAGAACAAATTTATTGGTTGCTTCAATTTCTACATTCGTTGATGAAATAAAACCAACATTATATAGTACATAGAGATCAAAATATACATTATATCAAAGTTCAACATGAATATTTACTTTGTGTAAATTTGAAAAATTATAAGTCGCTTACTCTTTATCAAGAGATTTTTTCCATTAGTTTGGAGAAACTCCCCTTCTCTTTTGTCTTCATCCCTTTCATCATCCCAAATCACCACAACTGGTCTGTTGTCAATCTTCTTGATGTACTCACTAGCATAATAGAAAGACTCATACAATATGTACCCCTCTGCCATACACCCCTCGGGTTTTTCCCTTTGTCGAACAAAACCTTTCAATTTCTTCATGTACCTATCTAAGAAGAACATCCAAAGACAAGAAATCACCCCAAATAATTCAACCTCATCTACTAGGTGGATTAGAAGATGAACCTGCAAGTCGATGAAAATTTTCCACAGTTCCTTCTCAAACATACAAACAATGTCAACTATCTCTTGAAGCCACTGTGGAATGCTAGCCACATGAATCTCATTTGAGGTTATCCAACATAAAAATGCAGATAATTTAGATATGGCACGTCATGGGTCTTGGGGGAATTTATGTTTCAGAAACCCATGCACAAACAAAGGATAATGACACTGTAAATTTATAAGCAGGTGCAATAATATGAAAAATTAGTTATGTTTTATGACATATGCATGGGATAAAATTTATTAATATAACAAATAATAAAATCATTCTTTTTACATTATACGTACTCTTAGAAGATTTAAACGGTCATGTGATTTTAAACCTGAAAAATGGCCATCCACAGTGAAGCAGTGCCGTAGTGAAGACTCGTATGAAGATGGCACCCCCACACCCATTATAACTTCCTTTGCCAAATAAAGATCATATTTTTAATCCAAGGGACATCACCTTCTTTTAAATACCATGAATTAGAGGGACTAGGGCCTGCCTCTGATCCTGTAATTTCTAATCGTGTTGGCCAATGTTTGTTTTTAGTTTTTGAAGTAATAAGATATTTCCTAACAACCAATGTGTCACTTTGTTTAGATGATATGTAACTCCATAAATAAGATGACACTTTTTTAAATATATGGATGGGATTTAATAAGTGGGTAATCTTAAGATGATCCCAATATGAGACGTTATAAAATATAGATTTCCTTTTCATCCCAATGGGAAATTTTTCAACATAGGTGTCGAAGAAATCTATATCATCAAACATAGGCTCCCCATTTGAATGGAACATTTCTATGAACTCCTTCTCCTTCTCTCTCTCATATGCTTTAAGCCATTCAACTGGTGTCGTTATTGGAGGCCTTTTGATTCTCTCTCGTTTTCCATTGAAATTGGATGTTGCTCTTCTCTAAGGGTGTTCTTCTAGGAGGAATACCCTGGAGCAGTCATACATTCGATTTCATAGGTCATTGGAACATCTAGCTTTCAGAGAAGGTCCACAACATTTACATCCAAAATACCCTTTTGTTACAAGACTTATGAGATTATTGTATAAAATTTATATGCATGTCATGTTAAAAAATATCATGAAGATTAGAACAATTACAAAGAATTAAATAACTAATATGTTAATGAATATTTTTACGTATATAAACAAATCAATAGACATATAAATTATGAGAGCAAACTCCTAAGCCTGGATAATCATGTGTCGTGTAAGAACATAATGGTATGACGTAAAAATCATCTCTACTGTGATTGGTCCTAATATATCGTATACATTTATCCCATCCCATAATTCCTTCAATTCATCTACCAGTGGTTGTAGGTAGACATCCATATTCTTCACTTGTCTTCTACCAGGGACTATGAGAGCCAACATGAGATGTACATTCTTCACGTATAACTATGGGGGGATATTGTTATTAATCACTAATATAGGCCAAACAAAATAGTTGGTGCTCTGGAGGGAATATGGGTTGATGCCATCTATGCACTAGAAAATTTGGCCCAATTTTCGATGGTCACTTCGTTGCTATTCTGACAGTTTGAGGCTAAACAAAACGTGGTTAGCCATTACGTCGCAACTCCGACGCTTTGTAAAAGTGTCGCAATACTGACACTTTTTCCTTTGTTTTGCAATGTGTCACTATTCTGATGCTTGCAAAGTGTTGCAATACCGACGCTTCCTTAACTGTCGCAATTCTGACGATATGTCGTCTGACATTTAGAACGTCACTCTTCCTAAACATCGCTCTTCATAAAGCATCACAATACTGCCGAAAGGCAAAAAATTTTGTAGGTTGAAAGTGTCGGAAGACCAACGCTTAGGAAGCATCGCAACAGCGACAAAAGGCAAAAATTTTGGTAGGTTGAATGTATCGGAAGACTGATCCTTAAGGAGCGTCGCAAGAGTGATGAAAGGAAAAATTTTCGTAGGTTGAAATCGTTGGAAGACCGATGCTTAGGAAGCATCAAAATACCAACGATAAGTTAAAAATTAAAAAAAATGAATTAATATATAGTCTTGTCTTCACTCCCGTGGCCTATCAACATGACCCACCAGTCTGGTCTTCACTTACGTGGTTTATCCAACCAATGGAAATGAATCAAAAATAGGGTGTTCCTAGAATCGCCAAGATTCAACCATAATGAAAACTAAAACCATGCCATTTACACCAATTATTGTTGTATCTATGATAATAATGCTTGGCTTGTGTCAAATATAAACTCAACCGAATTAATATAGGTCTCACCAACATATAAAACTTTAAATTATGTGATGAGTTGTTATCAAGTTTCACCAAAATATGGTTATGATTTCCAACAAAAAGAAAAATACCTCGCCCACTATTTGAACATAAAAACTATATCCAATAAACATTCTCACATTTAATTCTTTGATGTGGAAGACATAAAATAAAAACGTCCTCAGCGTATAAAAAACTTGAACTATACTTCCTCAATTCATTAATTATATATAGTCGTTAATATTAACTTTAAGTGGTTGATAACTAAAGTTTGGAAGTTTCCTTGCCAATACCTGTCCAATTCTTATATTTAGGCTTATGTACAGGCATAATGGCAAGAAGTCTGCAATGCCACCATATTTTTATTTCCTTGGCTATTTCTACCTAAAGATCTTGTAAGAGTTGGTCAATCCATGATTGTGGCTTCAAGCCTTCTGGTGAATTGTTCTTCACGATGTTGATATTTAATTTTTCTATACTGCTTGTTTGCAGGGTAAAGCACATCAACCCTTAAATAGCGGTATCCTATTCTCTTTCTAATTACAAAACTAGCATCAAAATCAAAACAAGTATGGAACGGTGTTATTCGATTCTCTTTCCTAATTGAAAAATCAACATCAAAATCAAAACTATTACGGAAGTAAATTATTCATTTCTCCTTTCCAATTTCAATATCAATGAATCATCAAAGCACACCCATAATTCAGGGTCTGCAAATTAAATCAATCACAATAAAATGGTATAAAAATAAATAGGATTTACATTCTAAAACCCTGACAACTTGTGAAAGAAATATGCACGAGAAAAGTGATTAGATTTATCTTTTTCAAGAAAATTATTACATTATGGTTTACTATACAACCTCCTCATCGCTGGGAACAACCCATATGAAGGAGGCTCCTTTACAATAGTTTTGGTAACTATATTTTCATTTGTAAAACTGAATAACCTCATAAACATTTCCTTGAATAAACATAAAATTACATTTTGTTCTCATATTTTTAACATTTCCAATTTCTGCAAAATAACTCAACTTCTAATGTAGCATAATAATTATGTCCTGATATGGTGGAGTCTGATATTAAAAATTCTAGGAAAACATCTTGAAAAATAGTTACAGGCTAAGAAAAACTAACATCAAGAATAACAAAACTTTTTGTAGTCAGGGGCATATGTGCACCTAGCTTTAGTACTATTTTTAAAACAACGATTCACCAGCTTTTTATTTCCTTGGTTATTTCTACCTAAAGATCTCGCAAGAGCTGGTCAATCCATGATTGTGGCTTCAAGCCTTCTAGTGAATCAAGGGGGGAAGTATCAGCCAGAAAAATCATTCAATTATAAGGAAAATATCATAACTAAGAGGAGTATGGTTTAACACATTAAAATATGGAGTTTGGGTTAACACATTAAAATATTTACTAATAAAATTTAAGAGAAAATTAGAGTATGAATAGTGAAATCTAAGCACTATGATTGCACCCCTACCTGACATGAACTAACACTGATTTTCCAAAGTTTTCAAGAGAAAAATTATTATTGTCATGCAATGTGTCCCTCAAATGTTCACCAAATGTTGAAGTGATAAGCAAATGAATTATGGGGGCACTGTCACTATTACAATGATACATTAGTGTAAACCATATTTCAAGCACTGTCACTATTACGCTGATACATTAGTGTAAACCACATTTCAAGATATATTTACTAGAATTATTCTACCTTGTTCATCTATTAGAACGTTTGAATTCCTTTTCATGGGCATATATTGTTTCAAGTAGATTGGATAATGTTACATGTCCCATCTGGACAATTTGAACATAACACTTTTAGAATGTTTGCTAGTGATTCAATGCATATCGTGCATTTGCATAGTTTTATGGTACTCATCATGAGGTTTCCAAAATTCCATGAATGTTGTAAGGGCATAGTCCCTATATTATATCTCAAAATTATTCAAATCTCACCTACACTTCATTAAGTAGTAGTATTCTAGGTTGCATCCATCTAGAACATTAAAACAATTAATGTTTATGGAATAAGGTTGTTCAAATAGTTTGTTTTATTTCAAACTTTCAAATCATTATAATTCAAGCAGAAACATTGCATTTATTTGCTACTTGCAATGCGATACAGTGTACATTGCAATTAAGCATAAAGATAACAGTGGTAGCACTCCCTTGTATAAGCTCTATATAAATATAATTGCAAATTTCATAGTTGCTTATTTGAATTTGTGATCCAAAATGGAATTGAAAGAAACCCTCCTCTAAATTTGTAGAAGGGAAAATTATTGGCAAAGTTTGGAGTCGATGGTCCATCAATAATAAACTTGAACATCAAAGGCCAAAGGCCTCATTTGGGTGACAAGAAGATGGAATGAACCACTTTTTTCTTGGCGTTACAAGGAAACATTATATAGAGGATGCTTGCCTGATGGAAAAACAACTGAAAATATTGAAAGAAATGAAGCTTGGAAGAAGGGCACCACAACAGAAAACTGAAGACTTGGGAATGAACCAATATATTCATAGATTGGAAGATGAAGAGGATTTGGGTCCTGTCCATGGAGAATGAAGATTTTCTTGGAGCCAACATAATCTAAAAAATATGGCCAAGGAATAAGAATAAATGAATTCTCTGATTGAGAGTGAATAGCTCCAGTTTGAAACAATTCCAGATCATAAATAGAAGCCATAAATTGTTGGTTTTCCAGGGTAAATTCTATTTTTTATGATGTGTGATTGATTTCTCTTCATGCTTAAATGGTTATGTCGGTAATTAATCCTAATGCTCACTGCATTAAAATTGATTCCCCACAGCATTTGAATCAATTTCTTACCGGTGTGGTCACTGGTTTAATTAATTGGCTGAGCAATTTAACTGTTGGCTTGATTGAATCGCTTGTTTAATTGTTGTCTTAATTGAAATGCTAACTGTTAGAAACTGTGAGCCTGTATTACATTCTTGTGTTTGTTAATTCAATGGGACATTGAATAACAACAGTGATCCCAATTGCCCAATGGATTCCTTACACACTTAAATTGGTTTCCTGTTCACTAGTATGAAATTATAGCTTGTGCGTTGTGTAATTCACCAGTAACAGCACTATTATTAATGTGTTGAATCGTTGGTTGACTAGAGCGTGTTGGAGTCACTCATTTTTAGACTATGGGTATTAGCTCAGCACTTCCCACGTTCCCAATGGATTCCTTACACACTAAAATTGGTTTCCTGTTCATTGGTGTGAAATTATAGCAGCTTGTGCACTGTGTAATTCACCAGTAACAGCATTATTATTGATGTGTTGAATTTTTGGTTGACTAGAGCGTGTTGGAGTCACTCAATTTTAGATTATGGGTATTAGCTCAGCACTACCCACCTTCTCCTTTAATTGAATCTGTGTGATGTTCTTTTGCTAGGTAACCACATACTACAACATATTTGTCATAGATTCTAGGATTTCACTTTAGTTACGTCACTGGTGGCTTCCTACTGCCCAATTACCATTTGACTGAATTGCTGATATGAAATATGGCTTATGTGTTGTCCATGCACATGTAACAGGCATCAAAATCTCTTGGTTTTCTTGTTTCTAGTATCACCTTCAGTGCTCATGGTGATTGGTTGGCATTATAACTCAATTTTCATACCATCAACTTGCCATAAAACCATGTGTTTACTAAATTACTCACACTTATCTGTGGCCTGTTCAAACTTCCTCATTTCATGCATTATTCAAGCCTTTTTTAGTCAAGGGCATATGTGCACCTAGCTTTAGTACTATTTTTAAAACAAAGATTCACGAGCTTTTTATTTCCTTAGCTATTTCTACCTAAAGATCTTGCAAGATCTGGTCAATCCATGGTTGTGGCTTCAAGCCTTCTGGTGAATCGTTCTTCACGATGTTGGTATTTATTTTTTCTATGAAGTACGGGACAATCTAAAACTTTAATTTTTCTAAGAAGTACGGGACAATCTAAACCCCAGTGTAACATGATGATGGGCACAATTGCATTTTTTTTCATGCCAAAGGCACCCATTTAACAAAAAATACATAAAAGGGTAAAACTCGACCATTAGTGAAAAACAAGTTGTTTTCACCATAAGGTGGCTAGCAATAATAAGACTTGTAACCTCTCAGACAAATGCCTCATTTCACTTCAAGTATTATGCACATCAGACTCGTCATCAAATTTGGCATCATAGAGAATCACATCAATAGTTTACTTCATGCATTAAAAAAAAACATAAAGCATGAACGAGATCGTACCTCTACGACTTGAGATTGGGACTTGTAGAGACATGGATGAAAACACTCTGCGGCTTCAGATTGGCACTTTTTATGAAAACCTGTACACAACAAAAACCCACATCATTTTAGAAAATGAAATCCTACATTTCAAAAACACAAGGTCAAGGATTCGAATCTGAAAAAGACACATACCTTGCAGGAAATCACAGTTCTCAGTCTCCTTCCTAATGACATCAAGCATAGAATCAATGAGCTCAGCTCATTCCATGTAATTCCCCTTGGCCCAGTTGTTTCCAGCCCCAGATTGGCCAAAAACGAAGTTATCAGGTCTAAAGACCTGTCCATAACCCTTTCAAGCTATAGATATAAAGTGCCCTGATATCTCTCAGTAGGATCCATCCTGTGTTCTTCGCAGACCACTTCCAAAAACTTGGAGCCAATCTAGTTTCCACATTGGTCCCCCTAAATGTGAAGGATCTCTGGAATTTTTGCTATCGACCCAACTCAGATTTGGATCGGATCCTCCCTCCTTCCCTAGACAAACCATGCGACCGGAGGGAAATGAATGAGGGAAATTAAAACTTTTGATATTTGAAATTTTTTGACATTTTGAAATGAAACACGTGTGTTTTTTTAAGGCCACTCAAATTAAATTAAAAATAAATATTTTTTAATAATTATAATCATTTTAAATAATTAAAATAATTTCTAAATAATTAAATGCTTGTTTATTTTGATTGTTTAAAAATATTTACAATAAAAAAAATAAAACATATCTTTTTGAGAAGCAATTAAAGTTATATGAGTAAATAATGGACTGATTTTTTCATATAGTAATCCTTCTATCCTACTAAATCATCGTGCTTTATTAAAAGGATTTTAAAACTTTACACTATTAAATTATGTTGTATTTTAAATATTTGGAGTTTTAATCTCTTTTTTTATATACATTTTTTCCTTATAATTTATGTATTATGTATATAGGGGGTTAAATGGGTTAGGCCGATTGGGAAATAGGGTTTAAGGGGTTAGGGGTTAAGGGTTTAGAGGTTGAGGGTTTAGGGGGTTAAATGGGTGAGGGGTTTAGGGGTTTAGGGGGTTAAATGGGTTAGGAGTTAAGGGTTTAAGGGATAGTTGTTAAGGGCTTAGAGTTTTAGGGTTTAGGGGTTAAATGGGTTAGGGGTTTAGAGGTTTATGGTTTAGGGGGTTAAATGGGTTAGGGGTTTAGGGGGTTAGGGGATTTAGCAGTTATGGATTTTAGGGGTTAGAAGTTAAGGGCTAATGGGGTTAGGTTTTAGGGGGTTAGATGGGTTAGGGGTCGAGAATTATGGTTTAAGGGGTTAGGGTTAAGGGTTTAATGGTTTAGGGTTTAAGGGGTTAGGGGTTAAGGGTTTATAGGTTTAGGGTTTAGGGGGTTAAATGGGTTAGGGGTTTACTAGGGGTTTAAGGCATTGAATGGGTTAGGGGTTAAGGGTTTACGAGTTAGGGGTTAAGGGACATTTAAAGGTTTATGGTTTAGGGGTTAAATGGGTTAGGGGTTAAATTAGTTGCTTATTCTTTGCGTCTCAATGTAACAATTTTGTAAGTATTGTTGCTTGTTTCCATGTCCTCTTTATTTATTAATTTATAGTATTTTTTAGCCATTTCTTTACATTTATTAATGAAAATGTCTATTGCAATCAAACCAAATGTATGTTCAATCTCTAGTTTCAAACTCAGCCACAATGTTATCACACAATTTAAGTTCGAAGAATGGCCATCTGATGTCTTAATAACTATACTACACCTCATTACTACTCCAGAAAATCTCAAGTTCGAGTGTCCCACAATCATGAGAAATTTGTCTCTTATACTCTTGCTCTACCTGACTGTGTCCTAGAAATGCCCTTGTTTATTGCAAAAAAATCCTAATGTTGTCGACCTCGTCCCTTAACAGACCAAGGAAACATATGTGATCGAGAGGAATCGAAAGCACTACAAATTTGAAGAGAGTACAAAAGACTAATATGGTTTAAGGGATAAGCTTGAATTAGAATGTATTAGTGTTGAAATAACTAAAAGTTCTCCCAACCAAATAGTTGATAATGCGAATCCTTCTTCTGTACCAGTCAAGTAAGACTACATTCATGTGGGAGCAAGAAGAGGCCAAGCGAATAATAGGCATAGCCTCGAAGAATATAGGGTATGGTTCCCTCTTTTATTTCATCTACGTTTTGTCTATCGAACGTTAACCATTTTAAACTTGCCAACAAGGTGGAATTAACCCGATCATAGGTCCCAATATGTCATGATATATATTAACTCTCTCTATATATAAGAAGGAATAATTATAAAGACATATATTAATAGAGGTGGCGAGACAAGGGGAGTAATAAGGGAGAGATGGAGATAAACTAAAGAAGAGGGGAGAGAAGGAATGGATCATCTGAGAGAGAGAGAGGGAGAGGAGTGAGAGAGGTAGAGAAGGGTAAGAGAGGGAGATAGTGAAACAAAGATGGAAGGGGGCAGAAAGAAGGATAGAGGGAGGGATATAGCTGTGAGAGGATTTGAGGGTAGAGAGAGAGAGAGAGAGAGGGAGAGGGATATTGGGGAAGAGAGAGGTCATTCCAGATGTTCTAAAAGTGTTGAGGCTTCAGCCAGGTCACAAGTATTGTCTGCTAGGAAGGCTTTCCAAAGAAGTTGGTTGGCATGACTATGACAATATTACGGAATTATAAGGGAAGAGAAAGGAAAAACCTCAGGTATCATATGAGAGAATGAAGAAATTGGAAAAATGGAGATCAAAATTAGTGGAGTTAGCCGAAAAGTAGCTTACCCTAGAGATGGATAAGATAAAACTTGACAACATATTGGTAAATTTCCTTGACCCTTTATTAGTTATTTGGAAGGAGTATGAATACACCACTGTTAATATCGAGGTAACCGGCCTTTATCAGATCAAGGGGTTAAGGGGTTTAGGGGTGCACAAGGCACTCGAGCAGTCACAACTTTCAAAATTGATATGGGTGCCCTCAAACGAAATAGCCTGACCAGACCCAAACGTGCCCAGTCGAGTGACCTCACACGGCACAACACGGCGCGTCCGACCGAACGATGCCACAAGGGAGAAAATGGCAAACGGGCCACCCAAACATGCACAAGGGACCCGGGCGGTCACAAATTAGCAAAACTGATATGGGCGACCTCGAACGAAATGGCCTGACCTGACCCGAATGCGCCTGGTTGGGCGACCTCACACGGTGTGACACAGTGCACCCAAATGAATGATGCCATAAGGGAGAAAACAAAGAATGGGCCACCTAAACTTGCACAAGGGACCCAGGCTATCACAACTTAACAAAACTGATATGGGCGCCCTCGAATGAAACAACCTGACCCAACCCGAACGCGCCCGGTCAGGCAACCTCACACGACGCGACATGGCACACCCGAACGAACGATTCCACAAGGGATCAAATGACAAACGGGCCACCCAAACATGCACAAGGCACTCGGGCGGTCAAAACTTAGCAAAACTGATATGGGCGCCCTCGAACGAAACGACCTGACCCGACCCGAACGTGCCCGGTCGGGCAACCTCACACGGTGCGACATGGTGTGCCCGAATGAACGATGCCACAAGGGAGAAAATAGAAAATAGGCCACCCGAACGTGCACAAGGCAACCTAGTGGTCACAACTTAGCAAAACTGATACATGTGCCCTCGAACGAAATGACCCGACCCAACCAGAATGTGACCGATCGGGCGCCCTCACACGGTGAGACACGACGCACTCGATCGAATGATGCCACAAAGGAGTAAATTGAAAATGACCTCCCGAACATGCACAAGGCACTCATTCAGTCACAACTTAGCAAAACTGATATGGGCGCCCTTGAAAGAAATGACCTGACCCGACTTGAACATGCCCACTCGGGCGACCTCACACGGAGCGACACGATGCGCCCGACTGAACAATGTCACAAGGGAGAAAACAACAAACGGGCCACCCAAGCATGCATAAGGCACCTGGGTGGTCACAACTTAGCAAAACCGATATGGGCGCCCTCGAACGAAACGGCCCGACCGGACCTGAACGCACTCGGTCAGGTGACCTCACACGGCGCGACAGAGAGCTGCACCTGACCGAACAATTCCATAAGGGAGAAAATGGAAAACAGGCAGCCCAAATGTGCAGAAGGCACCCGGGTGTTCAAAACTTAGCAAAACTAATATGGGCACCCTCGAACGAAATTGGCCAACCCGAACGCGGTCGGTCAGGCGACCTCACAGGGCGCAACATGGCGCGCCCGACCAAACGATGCCACATGGGAGAAAATGGAAAATGGGCCACCCAAACGTGCACAAGGCACCCAAGAGGTCACAACTTAGAAAAATTGATACGGGCACCTTCGAACGAAACGGCCCGACCAGAACGCGCCCAGTCGGGTGACCTCAGATGGCATAACACGGCGCGCCCAAATGAATGATGCCACAAGCGATAAAACGGAAAATTGGCCACTCAAAGATGCACAAGGCACTCGGGCGGTCACAACTCAGCAAAACTGATATGGGCACCCTCAAACGAAACGACCCAACACGACCGCACCCGATCGGGCGACCTCACATAGCGCGACACGATGCACCCGACCGAATGATGCCACAAGGGAGAAAATGACAAACGGGCCACCCGAACGTGCACAAGGCACTCAGACAGTCACAACTTAACAAAACTGATACAGGCGCCCTCGAACGAAACAGCTCGACCCAAACGCACTCGGTCGGGCAACCTCACATAGCGCGACACGGTGCGCCCGAACGAACGATGCCATAAGGGAGAAAATGGAAAATGGGCTTCCCGAACATGCACAAGGCACCTAGGTAGTCACAAATTAGCAAAACTAGTACGGACGACCTAAAATGAATCGACCCGATAAGAACGTGCCCGGTCGGGCGCCCTCACACGGCGCGACATGGCGCGCCTAACCAAATGATGCCACGAGGGAGAAAACAGAAAATAGGCCACTCGAACATGCACAAGGCACCTTCGTGGTCACAAATTAGCAAAACTGATATGGGCACCCTCGAACGAAATGGCTCGACCCGACCAGAATGCAGCTGGTCGGGTACCCTCGCACGGTGCAACATGGCGCACCTGACCGAGTGATTCCACAAGGGAGAAAATGAAAAACGAGCCACCTGAACATGCACAAGGCACTCGGGTGGTCACAACTTAGAAAAAATAATACGAGCGCCCTCAAACGAAATGGCCTGACCTGAATCGAATGCGCCCGGTCAGGCGACCACACATGGCGCGACACAGCATGCACGACCGAATGGTGCCACAAGGGAGCAAACGGAAAATGGGTCGCCTGAATGTGCATAAGGCACCTAGGCGGTCACAACTTAGAAAAACTAATACGGGCACCCTCGAACGAAACATCTAGACCCGACCCGAACGCGCCCAGTTGGGTGACCTCACACGGCGCGACACTACGCGCCCAACCGAACGATGCCACAAGGGAGAAAATGACAAATGGGTAGCCTGAACATGCACAAGGCACCCTGGCGGTCACAACTTAGCAAAACTAATCCGTGCGCCCTCGAACGAAATGACCTGACCCGAATGCGTCCTATCAGGCAACCTCACACGGCACGACACGGCCCGCCGGACTGAACAATGCCACAAGGGAGAAAATGGAAAACGGGCCAATAGAACGTGCACAAGGAACCCAGGTGGTCAAAACTTAGCAAAATTGATATGGGTGCCCTCGAATGAAATGTCCCGACTCGACCCGAACATGCCTGGCCGGGCGACCTCACACGGCGCGACACAACACGCCTGATTGAACGATGCCACAAGGGAGAAAACAACAATCAGGCCGCCTGAACATGCACAAGGCACCCAAGTGGTCACAACTTAGCAAAACTGATATGGGCGCCCTCGAACAAAATGACCCGACCCAACCCGAACGCGCTTGGTCGGGTGACCTCACACGGCGTGACACGACACCATGCCAGGTCGAATGATGCCACAAGGGAGAAAATGAAAAACAGGCTACTTGAATGTGCAGAAGGCACTCAGGCAGTCAAAACTTAGCAAAAATGATACGGGTGCCCTCGAACAGAACTGTATAACCTGAACGCGCCCATTCGGGCGACCTCACACGGCGCGACACAGCGCACCCGACCGAACGATGCCACATGGGAGAAAATGGAAAACATGCCACCCGAATGTGCACAGGGTACCTGGGTAGTCACAACGTATCAAAAATGATACAGGCACCCTCGAACGAAACGGTCCGACCCGAATGAGCCCGGTCAGGTGACCTCACACGGCGCAACACAGCACGCTCAACCAAACGATGGCACAAGGGAGAAAACGACAAATGGGCCACTTAAATGTGCACAAGGCACCTAGGTGGTCACAACTTAGCAAAGCTGATACGGGCGCCCTCAAACAAAACAACCTAACCCAAACGCACCTAGTCGGGCAACCTCACACAGTGCGACATGGCGCGCCCGACCGAATGATGCCACATGGGAGCAAATGGAAAACAGGCCGCCCGAAAATATGCTTATCATGTTTTTTGTTTCCACAAAATATTTCACCCAGGCTTAGCTCTTTTGGAAATACACTTTTTATTTTGGTTTATATTTCAATGCATCTTCTACTTCTTATTCCAATGAGTGGCTTTTTTATTCTAGAGCAAATTATTATATGGTTAAGCATAAATGCAATTTTATTGCTTGTAGTGATTGTAACACCAATTTTTTTTTTTTTTTTTTCCTGTTGTTGGTGATGTAGGGTCTATAACAACTAAGAAATATAACATACATTTCAATAATGTATTATGTGTTCCGAGTCTTTGTTGCAATCTTCAATTAAAATATCAAATCACTCATTCAAGTAAAGGTAGAATAGTAGAGTTTTCATCTCACCAAGTTGTAATCAAGGATTTAAAAGATCCCAAGCATATCCCAGCCTTTGGAATAATATACCAAAATGTGCAAGTTTTCATGTATAAGTGTAATGTAAATTTTTTGATGTATAAGCATGTTTTCCAACAAACAAAAAAACATTATCCAATAATGTAATACTCATTATATCCAAATAAATCATATTTATATATAAAAAAATGTTAAATAATATAATGTTTTCATATTAAAATGTCAAAAAATTGTTAATAAAGTAATACTTTACATGTCCACGCATGTAATTGTTTTTCATGTCTAAGTTTGTTGTCCAACCAAACAAATGTTTTCATATTAAAATGTTGTGTTGTTTAAACATCAGTCTTGCGACACTTGGGAGAAACCATCGGAAAAGCGACGTTTCTCATATACACATCGGTCTTGCAACATTTGGCTTCACAACGTCGCAAGACTGATGTCTATATGAGAAACTTCGCTTTTCCGATAGTTTCTCCCAAGCGCCACAAGACCGACGAATGTGTAGGAGACGTTGAAATTTCGACATTTCATCCCATAGACATCATAACACCAAAAAAATATTTAAAATGTCACAATTCCGACGACAAACATAAATGTTGCAAAAGCGAAGATATCCCTAAACGTTGGTATAGCAATGGTTTGTGGTGAGATTTGAAAAATTGATAGAAATTGGGGAAATTTCTGACATTGCGACAGAAATGTCGGAACTAAAGTGTCGGAATTTCCACCCAATGTACTAGTGATGGCTATGCTGAGTCGTAGACTTCGTACTTCATCCTGGAATTTTCATGCCATGTATCCTCTATATGCTTCATGGCTATTGAATCTGTTGGGATTCACATAACTCCCAACTCACCTCTGTGTGAGGCATGCCATCCCTACAACATAGCTAATTATTTGCAACAAAATAGCCTTCGAATCCTTGGTATTATAGGCATGTACCTCAATATCTTAAAAGGAGGACCACATGATTTATGATTATTTTTTTATTCATCATACGTGTCATGCCCACATTTCGGACATATCTCTTTTTCTGCATATTCTCCTCTATATAGAATAGAATCATTTGGACATGCATGCTATGATATGTACTCAACACCCAACATTTTCAGCAATTTCTTTTCCTTTTCGCAGCTACCAGGAAATACATTAGCAGTTGGAGGAACATTATGTTTGAATAACATGTAGTCAGTGATCATGGAAAATATTAAATTTACATTAATGTCGATATAATTATTAATGTTTATAAAATTGACCATTTGTAATGTTATTTGTGTGATTATATTTCTCAAAATTATGGTAACTTACCTCAAAATTTCTGAGAAAAATGCATTCGACAAGCCAAAATTTGCTTTCAAGTTGTATAGTAACATCGTTGTCCCCAACTAGGTAGACTTTGACTGACCGCCAATTCCAGAGAGAGCGGTTGTGGAAGCAAATTTAAGGCTTTCGAAAAAGGTGTCAACGATATGAGCATCATCCCCTAGATGATCATCATTTTGGAATGCATCTAACAAAATTGTCTCCATGGAAGTCGTATCCCTAAATTAATGATCCATACCAACCTCTATTTTATTGCCTCCATAGCTAGCTTATGAAGAACTACTATTGATGTAGTTATTCCTAATTGGTGAATCTGGACGTAGTGGGAATTGTATTGGTGGTTGATTCAACCATTCTTGGTATCGTTCATCTCCAATTTTTTCTCTTAGTTCAACCTTATCTTGATTCAACATTGTCTTTGGGTGCAACAAAATATGGTAGGTTGGTCGCTCATCATCACTAGAATCCTATTAATTTCAAAAAATATATTTGAACATGATTAGTACAAAATATATGATATCAATTAGTAAGAACATTTACAATGCATGATTAATTTGTTTGACGTTGAAATAATTACATTATTATACCAAACACTTATTATTACCATCATTTTCCCTAGATTGTGGCTAGAAGATTCAATATCGTTACAATTGTGAGGGTGGAGCGACTGTCCATTTTCATCTACCAAATCTGCCTTGCTGTATGATGCTCCTAATAAGAGCTTCCGATGTTTTGGATTTGTTTGAATATTTTGTGCATTTAAACTCGATTCTGAATCTACATGAACCTGCAAATTTGTATACATTATAAATTGTATTAAGTTAATTGACTTGGATAAAAAACATAAATTCAATTATATAACTAAAGTATAAATAATATCTGAAGTAAATATTACATCACGATATGGATAGGGAGAACTTCGCGATGGAATTTGAGAAATATTATCGAGAGAGCTAGATTTTGAAGAATTTTCCATTCAATATAATTATGATATTTCCTCCCTACATTTGAGGAAAATCAACAATATATTTTTGTGTACACACCTAAAATTAATTTTGGTGCCTTAAAAATGGACTTATTTTTATCGGCGCTAATGTACCGATAACCACATTGGTGCATTTTAGTTACATTGCACCAGTGTCGTGTTATTAACTAATGCACCGGTGCCATGGTATTAATTGATGCACTAGTGACAAATAGCCGCAAATAAAAAAAATGCAACTTTATTTTTTTTAAGTGACAAAAACCGATTAAATATTTTCGAAAATCTAATTTCATAAAACAATTCTTTAAATACTAAACAATTTTCATTATTTCACTATTTTTGCAAAAAAATTCAGCGAGATATTTGCACGATACATACCTGGAGCAAGAGAGCACTATGGAGCAACGAAATACCTTTGAAAAAAACTATTCAGAAAATCAGAATTCCAAACCTCCGGTGATTCAAACCTTGTAGGATAGAATTTCAAATGGTCTCGTGATTAAATTTTATTGTTTCTTTTACATTTTCTACAATATTATTTACGCAATAAATAAAAATTTAAATTTACTATTCATTTAAAAAAAAAAACACAAAAAAAAAAACAAGAAAAAAACAATAAAACTAAACAAAACAAAAAAAGAAAACAAAAAAAAATTCCATTTTACCCTAAACCCTTCATTCTTTTTGTTTCTACCCTTTCTTCTTCCTGTTTCTGTGATTTCAGAATTAGGGATTTTAATTTTAGATTTATAGGGTTTGCATTGCTATATATGTAGGCCTATGACATTTAACCCACAGGATGACTTGCATAGTCGGATCCCAATCCATGTTGGCCCTTGCATGAATTTTTAAAAAACTGAGTTTTTTTAATCGGCGTGCCCTGTGTAAACTAGCGCACCGGTGCGTTGTCTTATCACAATGCACCACACATGTATTGTTTGATAAAAAAAGTTTAAAAAATATATTTTTTAATCCATGCATGTTGGAGAGGTAAATCCCCTCTGCGGATAGAGGCGATCCCTACTATCCCAAATCGGTTCTAGCAACAATCAAATCACGCTAAGACGCAGGTCTCCAGTTACAAAATGACAAGAAATGACAAGTTGCCTACCTCAGGTCCTATGCGATGGTTGTCGAAAGAAGGATGACACTTCCCATCCTCCGCTTCGGCAAATCACAATCCTTCAGCTTAGCGCATCCGAACACCTATACAAATGCGAAGAAACACGACGATACATAGCATAGAATCTAAATCTTGTAACTATACATCAATCAGAGAAGATGTGATTCATTGCATAAAAAATAAAGATACACAAATGAAACCATAATCAAAGTCTCTTATCATTAATAAAACAAAGGAATGATACAACCTTAAGCTCTGACGCTAGATCTTCCTTCAGCCTGATCGACAGCAGAGCATGTCTCAATGAAGCTCGTCGGAAATGGGACAAAGCTCTCTCTCTTCGGCTTAGCTCTCAAAGGTTGTCTGGTGATAGTCTCCTTACTACAGATTCAGCTCTCAGTACTATGACTATTAAGGCTAGCTTGCAAAAGGAAAATGGAAAGATTATATAGATGGTGGAAGGGGAGTTGGGATCCCTACAATGGTGGGATTGGCCCTATCCTCAAGGAAGCTTCCATGATAGGTGGAAAACCACTTCCCCTACATGGAGATCTGGAGCCAAACCTCCCAACTCATTTTAGAGATTCATTCAGGAGTTGGCTGGAATCAAAATTCCGCCATTTATTTTTTTTTTAAAATCCTTATTAAGCTTGGCGTGAGTAATACACTGGGACATAGCGCCAGTTGGCGTGCCCTCTTTGGTGGATTTCCCCCATTGGTGTGAGGGTTGAACTGGCTGGTCGCGCCAAGGCCAAAAGGTCTATTTTTAAGGTTTTTCACAGGAAATTGTCTTCAGAGGAATGATTGTCCTTGTCAAGGGGGATGCCATGAAAGTGGTTTCAGGTCATGTCACTACTCACAGGTCACGGAAAAGGCCCTCCAATGTGCGGGACGAGGGATTTCTGGGACTGTGACAAATTACTGTGTAACAGATGCCCCCTAAAGCATGAGGCCCGAGAGAGAGAGAGAGAGGGGTGAAATGCTTTACGAGAACATGCCCAACTAAAAACACTACCGTCGGAAAACCTACGTAGACAAGTACAACTGATATCTCAAATACATGATATGTGGTATGAGCATAGCCATCCATAATAGAGTATACAATAATCAGGATCCAAGACATGGACGCAGCCATCTAGTGAGGATCAATAAATAGAATCAGGTATGGTCGCAACCATCCAATCAACGAGTGATGTAGCCAATCATGATAATCCATAAAATCCGTAGCCTGGACTCCATCAGACAAAGCCCAGGGTCTTGTTCTCCATCTCGACCCAAACAGAGTACAAGTCCAAGCATGTGAATAAGTGAGCTGAAGTCAAACATGCAAGAACATTGTTTGATTACCAGCCAATGATGAAAGCCATTAACAGACGCGAGAGGAACCACCAATAATGACAATGGCCCTCAAGGTACTATAGGTACAATCCACGGAACGTGAACAGTGAGCTGACATCGAACACCCGCAGAGTCATCTGATCGAAGGTCAATGATGAAAACCTTACGTCAAATGTGAAGAACCTGCCATTGAGGCATGCAGGCTCCAAGGTACCAGAAGGGAGTCTCTAGATTGGCTTCCTAGATAACGAGCTGAATTCGATCGGAAGTGATCTTGATTGAAGGTGGGCCATAGTGTTTCCCACATCATCGAAACAAGACAGAGGAACATAATGTTTGTGAATCAGGATCACATGAGAATCAGAAGAGGGTTGAAACTACAGAGGTCAACTTCTCTTGAACATATCAGTGGCACGACACTGGATTTGGCAGTATTTGACATCAAAAGATCTGAGGTCATGATGACAAGACAAAGAGCAGATGAGAGGTCAAAAAGATAACCCAAACCCATGAGGCAAGTAGAAAATGAGATGAGATGTCCCCAACCTGACACGAATGCAGACAAGTGCCATGTTCAAGAGAGACATACTGCTGACACGACGATGATACTGGTTTCATTTTTCCCCCACCATTTCTGGAAAGTACCCCAATTATTTTTTAGAACAATATTGAAGGGGATAACATATGCTTGTGATATAAGTTCTTCCTTTGAACAAATCCAACCTAGTACATTTAATGAGCCCTAGGAAGGAGGAACTCGAGTATCGTCATTACGACAGAATCTGATGTCATCAGGTTTTAACGAGTTTGACAAGGGAAGAACTCGACGTCTTTACATGTTTAGAGAGTTTTAAAAGACAGCAGAAAAGTAAACTCCAATAGTCCCTTTCCGTAGATAGTTCCTCAGATCCGAAAAGGTAGAAAACTGTGTCTGAGAAAGCCTCCTAGTCGCGATAGGCTAGGGTATTCCTTTTTCGTAAATAATCTATCCCAGCCCGAAAAAGGGGTAAACATATACTTGGTAGATGTCGTTTCATATCCAATTTAATGAGATAAAAACGACAAGCGTCTCGAAAATCTTTTCATGTTTAGAGAATCAGAAAAGAGCTGAAATATGACTCCAAAAATGACTTTTTCGTGTTTTTACCGAGTCTGAAAAAGTATAAAACACAACTCACATCGTCGTCCAAGCTGCGTGAAAACATGTTGCTGCACATGAAAGGGAGCATAAAACCCATTTTTCGACATAATATAATAAAATATTGGAAAAATGACCTTCAAAACCTAATTTGACTTTGAAAAGTTATAAATATGTCAAAAATAGTAAAAACATATTCACTTTTACTTTTTACCTCTTGTGAGAGCAACAATGAGTTTTTCTTGTGCAAACTTGCGACGGAGATTGTAGTCGATCCAATACATCATTCCAGTTCTCATTCGTTCCAGGTAGGAGGTGCTCTCCTTATCTTTGTTTTAATTCATTTTTTTATAGATTTCCATTGTGTTTTTGGATCCCTGAGGGGACCTTTGCAATTTTAGGGCTTGGCCAATTGGCGCGGGTACTGGGCATGGACCCTCGCCAATTGGCTCCTTTTTGCAAAGGGGTCACGCCAATTGGTGCGACTATTAGAGTAACAGTTGCACCAATGGCGCAACTTAAAATTCCACTCAATATTTACAAAAATTGAACCAATCAGCTGGATTTTTGAGTGCTCAAGAGATCTAATGATGTGTTTATGACCATTTTGGTGCAGATACATGGCCACAATGGTAATCAAGTGGAAAGAAAGGGAGCATAGTGAAGAAGATGAAATGGCCATGGAGAACGAAGCATGCATGAATGCTCTTTGAAACTGTGGTATAAAAAAGTTCTTCTTAACACCATGTTTAACGGCACAACCTGAGTTATTGTAATATTTGATTAGCATTTACGACGAGAACGAAGAAAAATTCAAGCTTTGAGACCAAGTGTTGGAACTTGAAGTATCCGACATTTATTTCATAACTGGATTGTCCCGCAGAGGTCCAGTTCCAATCTTAACAGGTACTAGGCCATTTGGTGAGACAATGGCAATGGTGATGGAAAGAGTATGCCTAAGGGCACAAACATGATCAGGCCTTGGGAAGGTCGATATCCACACGGTCCTCGATTTAGCACTCAGAGTAATGCTCCATACCATTACGCGGGTTGTGGGGTCACAGGCTCTGCATGAGGCGACGAAAGGACAGCTCCTCTTAGCATCTGAATGCATGAACCCGACACTATTCAATTGGGCCACTGCTGTAACAATCAACATCAAGCGACAATTGACAAAGTTTAATAAGGCCAAACTGAAATAGTTTAGGTACGGATCTATCCTGGTATTGTTCATCCTTGAACAACTACCAATCGTCCAAGGCTAGGGGGTGATAGTCGTCGAGCCACCATTGAGGGAGACAAGGATGGATCGATGGGCAGTACTCATGCCCAGATTAGGAGGGGGCCAAAAAATGTCATGGAGGCCAGAGTTCTTTGCATGGCTTCAACGACAACTGATCATCATAGAGGACTAGCCCTATGCCGGTACAAACTTCACGGGAGACCTAGATCTTCCACTCCCGGAGGGGGATGACAGGGATGAGGAGCTGGGTAAGACTCTTTTTTATTTTATGTATTTGTGATTCTTTTGTGATAAATGCCTATTCTAACAAACAATCCTATATGTGTGCAAACGTTGGCCTAGAGAGGCCCGCCGAGATGTCGCCCATCGCATGAAGGACCCCTCTCGCACATGATCCTCAAGCTGAGGGTGGCAAGGGGAATGAACTAGTGCAAAAATTGGCGGGTATCGCACGGGGGATCCTAGATTACGCTCGGCTAGCAGACATCCCATTGGCTTATCATAGGCACACTGTGGGGGTGCCTAGTCACCTTCATTGTTTACTGAGGCGACTGGTCCGGGCGGTGACATGCTACCACGAGCACCACAATGATTAGTCATCTAGGGATTTTAATTTGCACATTTTTGAGAGACATGTTGTCTCCTGTATTATTAAAATAGACATGCATATTTTTGATTTTATGTGATGTACACAAACTACAAACCATCAACATATATATATATATATATATATATATATATATATATATATATATATATATATATATGGATGGATCCTTTTACATATGATGATGTTTTTATAAATTGCATAAATGTCTATCTAAAACCATATTAGCTACTGCATCTATTAACACGTTCATGTGTCTGGGTATGTGTTGATATGTAATGTAATCAAAGTTTCTTTCCAGTAAATGAATACGTAGATACAGTCATAAAATGGATGGGTTTATAATTGAATAATGACCATTAAGTTGTAACACTACAAGCTGTGAGTCTAGATATACAAGTAATGCATGAATACCAAGGTTAACAGCCTCATTTAATAATTCCAAAACAGCACTCTACTCTGCGACATTATTTGTGGTAGGCCCTAGAAAAACACCTTGTAAATTGGCTAACTCACCAGCAGGATCGTAGATTACCCAGGCTGCCGAGGACCAATGCCTAGTACTACGGGAGGCACCATCTGCAAAACCGACAAAAGGAGTCATAGAAATATACACAATCATGAAGACCTAATCAGCAGAAAGGCACTTACAAAGCACACCACACCATACATGCACAAAAAATGAAATCACTCACTTATGTACACACACCACACAAGAATAATTCAAGCGTAGTACTTTTTGAGGTACAGCCCATTCCTAGGTTGCGCCAGAGGAATACCTTCATATTCGATTAGCTCATAGGCCCCATTTTTTAATACTCATTTGACAATATAGGGTCCATGCCACATGGGCTGGAATTTTCCTGCTCCAAGTTTATCATGTTCTTGGTCATATAGGAGGACAAGGTCCCCTTCAATGAAAGGACGTGGAGAAACCAGTTGATCAAAATGGGCTTTAACCCACTTTTTCTGTGCCTCAATAACCAAGGCAGATAAGCGGTGGGTTTCATCCAGTCATTCCAAATACAAGAGACATTCTTCCTCTGGAGAAGTGTCAGGAAATATTTCCACAACCAACTTTAGAGAAGGAATTTCACATTCAACCGGAAGAGTCGCTTCCAGATCATACACTAGCTAGAAAGGTGTGGATCTAGTTACGCTCTTTACAGATGTTCGATAGGCCCAGAGAGCTGAGAGAAATTGAAGATGCCAATTGGATTTGTGGATACCATTCGTTCATTGAAGCATCGTGACCAATACCTTGTTCACGGCCTCAACCTGGCCATTCGCCTGGGGGTAGTATGGTGTTGAGCTAACATGGCATAAGCCCAACTTTGACGTCAGCTCTGCCATCATGTAATCCTGAAAATGAGTGCCATGATTAGTGACAATGGCTTGAGGGACTCTGAAATGCGTAATAACATGGTTGAAAATTAATTGAGTGGATGTCTTACTGTCGGCGGCTAATATAGGCATCCCTTCGGCCCACTTAGTGAGGTAGTCCATGACAACGATTATATAAGCATGCCCCCTGGCCGAGTGACAGTTACATGTCATAAAATCTATGCCCCATTTACCAAAAGGGCCTATGGTAATGACAGGATGCAAGGGTAGGGGTGGCGTGTGCATCTTGTGCTAAAAGACCTGGCATGCATGACATTTTCAAATTGCAACAATACAGTACTTGAATATAGACGGCTAGAAGTAACGTACACGCAGAATATTTTCGGCGATGGTATATCTGGACATGTGACTGCCACAAGTGTCACTGTGACAATCATTCAGGACTCTCTCAGCTTCTTCCAGGGCCAAGCATCAGCAGAGTACGAAATCAAATCCGACATGATACAAGGTATCTCCTATAATGCGGTATGGTTGAGATTGATTGCGAATACGACGTCTAGCATATTTTGTCAACTCGGACCAAAACGTGGATGTTTGAATATACACGATAATGCCATTGTAACATGGATCACGAGTGCTAATAAGAAATAGTGTTTTATCCGGGATATGATCCTCGGGTTAGGATGGAATGGAGTCTGTCGGGAGAGAGCAAATAAGATCAGCAAAAACCAATGATTTCGTCAATTTAGCAGTGGTGAACTCTAAATCGTACTCCTGAAGGATGACAATCTATTTGGATTACTTGTCCCCCAGCAATTGTCGAGACAAGATGTATGTCATGGGGTTGCAATTGGAAATCATGGTTACTGTACGCAACAGGATGTAATGGTGGAACTGCTGAACAACCTGAACCGTAGCGAGCGCCAAGTTATCGACGTGGGAGTAGCATGTTTCTGTGTCAATAAGATTATGTGATAGATAGTAAACTACATGCTCATTTCCATCGTCATCATCCTATACTAGAACCATATCTTGTACTAGAACCATAGCTATCGTGCTAAATGTAGCGACCAAATAAAGGGTGAAATCATGATGATATTTGGGAGGACGTATCAATGGAGAATTAACGAGCAATGCTTTAAGCTTCTCGAAGGATTGTTGGGAAATCTCGTCCCAATGGAAGGGAACGTCCTATTTCAAAAGTTGCATAAACCCCTTGGCCACTTCTGCGTAGTTCGGAATAAAGCGTCGTAAGAAGTTGGCTTTCCCTTTTAGACTCTGCAGTTGATGTAACAAGGATGGGGATGGGAGGTTAACAATAGCCTCGACCTTAAGGGGGTCAAGGCGAATTCCATCTTTGGAGACAATAAATCCCAAAAGACAACCAAAATCCATGCAGAAGACGCACTTGTGAGGATTGAGCTTAATATTGTAACGTCTGCAGTAGAGAAAAATCTGGCAAAGGTGTTCAGGACAGTCTTGACGCTGAGTGAATGGGATGGAAAATCATACAGATATGGCTGAACAATATGACGTATGTCATGGAAATCATAGGACATAGCACGCTGGAAGATGGCCCCAGCGTTTTTCAAGCTGAAAAGGAGCTTTTTGTAAGCGAAAGTACCCCACGAACAGATAAAGGCAGTATTATGTTGATTAGCGGGTAAAATATTAATCTGATTGTAACCCAAGAAACCAACCATAAGGGAATAAATCTCATTCCCCGTGCAGTCATCGATGATTTGGTCTATAAAGGGAGTGGGGTAATTGTCCTTAGGACAGGCCCGATTAATGTCTTGGTAATCAACACAGGCCCGTATAGTGCCCTGCTTCTTATCTATAGGGACAATATTAGAAACCCATTCTGTGAGGGGAATTGGATAGATAAAGCCTGCATTAAGAAGTTTTTCAACTTCTGCCTTTATAGTTGCGGCTTTCCGGGGATGCACTGGGCATAGATGCTTACGCACGGGCTTTGCACCTGGGTAGGTGGGAATCTCATGCACGACTATACTGGGATTAATCCTAGGCATATCTTCATAGGACCATGTGAAAACATCTCTAAATTCGTGAAAAAGGCTCGTCTATACTTGAATCTCTTCTGGAGAATAGGTAACTCCCACGTGAATGTTCTCGAATACCCTCGGTTTGATGAAGATATCGATAGGCATGGTTTGAGCGATATTACTTAAATTTCCCTTCGAAAGAAGCTCATGGGTCAATATCAGTGTTTGAAGAGGCGGAGTGGGAACCTGAGATGCGAAGCGCTCTAGACAATCAGACATTGCCCCTAGGCTAGGCATGAACGAGGAACGATGACGTCCATCACTCCATGGAAGATCTTCAAGAGACATCATTTCAACGATAGTTTCATCAGAAGGGAAGACTTCTCTTAAAGGATCGGGTGAATCTGCATCGCCTAGCTAAGGGGATTGAGAATATATATCTAGAGCCATGCTCAAAGGAGCATGTTTAGGAGGAGGAGGATCTGATGCAGCGCCGATCTCGCAGTAATTTATCTCAATTAGAGTCAAAGGCATCAATTCTCCGAAAGAGGTCATCTGTTCAGGCGAAGGCATGATCCAGGGGTCATCTGACCTGGAGATCATGTTAACTTGAACGGTATGCGGTGGTGGCGCGGGAAAAATACCCATGAGGACGGGGTCCTTGAAAAGACCGGGTCCTACATTGTCGGGGGGATTGGGGATTTGATCCACGTAAGGTACATTGTTCTCAGAGGATGAGGTGAAGAAATATAACTGATCGACAGTGATGATCTTGCCCTCATGAGGAAACTTCAGAAGCCGGAAGAGGGTGGATAGAACACATAGCATGGCGTGAGTCCAACTACGACCAAGAAGAAGATTGTAGTTGAGCTTGGCATCAACCACTTCTACTTCTACGTTGACTATCTTACCCTGTAACGTGATCGAAAAACTCTCGATAACACCCAGGGGTTTTGATTCCCGACCATCAAATGCCTCTAGGGCATTATGAGATGAAGTGAGAGCTGGAGAGCCAATGGCCATCCAGCAGGCAGATGAAATAACATAGGTGGAAGCACCTTCGTCCACAACGGCTCTGTGGATGTTGAGGCCATTGATCCCGACCTGTATAACGAGAGTAATTTGATGCGGAATTTGGGGGACAAAATTTTCCAAGTCCAAGGTGAGAAGAATAGAATCGGCGAGATCGATTCCACCGATTGCGAACAACAGAGCTTTCCATTGCGATGGGCAACTTTGAAGCACTTCCAACGCAGACATTATGGAAGGTGCCTGTGCCAAATCCTCAACAATGTTGTAGTGCTCAGCGGCACGGGCGTTTGGATTATAGGAATATTTTCGCATAACACCTTTAGAAGGTGGCCTCACAACAGGTTCAACGATGGGATTCTCAATTTATAAAGTACCAGAGACAGGTGGGGGAGGTGGGCTATCAACGAGTTCCTTCCCAGCTGCCTGGCATGATCCAGCATAATCCTTCGAACTAGTAGCAATCGAAACAGGTGCAGCACCATTCATCATAAAAACTTGGGACCCAAATGGTGCATATGGTGAAGGCTGCTCAACTATCTGGGTCTGTTGAGATGGGAACGGTTCCTTGAGAACTACCGGAGTCCCTTTGGAGCCTTTCAGAAGTTGACTAACTTCAGCTTGTCGGGGACAATCTTTGGTATAATGATCTCCTTCACAGATAAGGCAGTGGTACTTCGATTTGCATTGGGAACCATCGTCAACACGAGGTTTAGAAGACTCTGGTTTCGGGGCATCGGGTTTGGATTTTCCTTTGCCCTTCTTCTTCCCTTTGGAGGCCTTTTTCGTAGGATTGGCCTGAACAGCATTGACCTCCGCAGTCTTACTAGAATCTGGAGGGGCGAGAAGAGCAGAATTATTGGAATAATTTGACTTCTGCTTCCCATTAGAGGACTTTCGAGAAGTCTAAGAAACAAAACCAATAACACTGTCCACCGATGGGGTAGCTGGTGCTTTAGAGGTCTCAGGCTGCGGGGCATCAGTCAAGATATCATGGAGCGTGCCAGACTGAGAGTACACCAAATTAAGGTACTGTCCACGAGCAATGGCTTGTTCTTCGGTCACACATGCCCCCATAGCAATATATTGAGCGATCTTGTTAACAAAGGAGGTATTGAACCAATGAGTTAGAATCTGATAGGGTATATCAAACTTAACCAGTCTACGACGACGTCCCCACTCATGAATATGATCAGATATGTGAGTGGCTTTATCCTACTTCAGGGAAGTCAGGAGATGTGTCCCGGCTTCGTAACGAACCGATAATTGGAAATGCGTAAGAAAAGCCATAGCTAACGTATTGAAGTCATGAAAGATACCGCGGGGTAATTCTATATACAACTTAGTGGCAGCACCGATAAGAGTTCGTTGGAAAAGACGCAGACGAATTGAATCAATGACCCAAGAGTTTGAAGAACACCACAGATGGTAGGTCATGACATGAGATTGGGGATCCTCTCCAGCTTTACCTTCAAATTTAGGACAGTCACTGGGCACCTTGGTTGGAATCGGAGGCCAATATGGATTGTGAAGAATCGGATCATTGGTCAATTTAGAAACATCCGGCAATTCCAACGTGGCGAGGAAAGGTAACTGATGATTGAAAGTCATACCAGGCCTTCGATAAGGACCTATACCTATATTCCACCCTGGTTAAGCATAACTTTGCCCCCATGGGTTCTGTCCCAGAGGATTCTGACCATAGGGGGTATATGCCATATAATTGAGTTGATACGGTTGCTGATAACAAGTGTAAGGGGGTTGATAACCGGGGTATTGACCCTGATTATATGTAGGCCTCGTTTGAGCAGTGTATGGATTTCACTGTTGAGTATAGGTATAACCCGGTTATTGAAGGTAATAACCAGAACCTTGGGGCGAGTTGTAAACCGGTCGAGATTGAACTTGAATATAATAACCGCCTTGAGGTTGAGAGGGTTGCTGGTAAGTGGGGCCCTGCTGAGCCTGATGAGTTGGGCGCATAGGTGGATTTGGCTGCGGCATGGAGTAAATCGGCTGTTTAGTAGGGTTTACTGGATGTGCAGGTTGGCCTGGTTGAACAAGTTGACCTGGCTGAACGGGCTGCCCTGGTTGAACAGGTTGACCCGGGTGAACAGGTTGTCTTGGTTTAACAGGTTGACCTAGCTAATGAAGGACACCAGGCTGTCGCGGGTGAGCCGATTGGCCTGGTGGTGGGATAGGGCCAAGTTGTGCCTGATAACCAGGTTGGCCTGTAACAGGACCATAGGAGGGCCCTGGCTGTGCAACATTCAGACCAATAGGAAACTAAGGTTGCAAAGGTTGCACCATAGGTTGAGATGGTTCTATTTTCCCCCCAGGACTGTACAACGGTCTCGGTTGATACCTCGGTTGACCTGTGGGTCCTTGAGGTTGCCCTGGTTGGACCATAGGGTGAGGCTGTATAGGTTGACCTTGAGGGCTGTAGGACTGTCCATGTGGACCGTATAACAAACCCTGCTGGCCCGAAGGTTGGCCCTGTAAGGGTTGTCCCTGCGGGTCATATAGATAACCAGGTTGGCCCGAAGGTTGGCCCTGGAAGGGTTGTCCTTACGGGTTGGAAGGTTGCCCAGCCTAGGCAAACAGAAAACCTTGGACATATTAATAAGCCTCTGGAGCAGGAAAACGTAGAGGGTTTCCTTGCTCATCATACTAATATGGAAAAACATAAACGGGTGTACCATCAGCTCCATAATGTGAAAAATAAGGACAGTTGGGATCTTGGGAGGACTGACCAACTTCGAAGTTCGACTGTTATAGAGACAACCGATACTCCTCAGGAGAGAAATTCTCTGGAATAGCAGATGTTATGTAGAAGTCTTCCGGAAGTGATGCGGTCTTGATGACTGAGTATTAACAGCGGGTGTAGATGCATCTATGCAGACGGTAGGAATAACAGGTACTGATGTGACCTAGGGAGATGACGTGAGAGGTGTCCTTAGGGACATCCCTAACGAAGGAATAATCGGCCCCATGGACGGAGTTGATACTCCCATAGAGGCGATAGCGGCCACAATCTAACTTAAGGATGTATACCTCGCTGGAAGCGAAGGACCAGGTGAAGACATGACAGAAGACTCGTGGTTATTTTCTGGGAAAATTTGGTAATATTCACCATATGTAGGAATTTCCTCCCTAGGAGAAGGACTGACCCTGCCGCTAGATATTCTAATAGACGATGAGGACTAGGAGGAATAATAGCAGCTAAAAAGGGCGATCCCGATGTAAGAGGAGGGAAATATTCCCCTACTCCAAATCTAAACCAAGCGTTGGATAAGGGCCAATTGAACTCAATTGTTCCTCCAAAGGGAAGCTCAGATAGAGCCGGTCCCCCGTCAGGAAACTCAAAGACAATAGGCTGCTGAGGTTCAGCAGAGGACTGAGAGACCTCTAACGAATCATCTGTGTAAGGACTACTAGTAGACGAAACTGAAGGTTTTTCCACTATGATAGTAATTAAAAGAGGAAGATATCAAAACAAAACACACGGGGAACAACCAAGGCAAACAATTGAATAGCCAACAAACAATCTCTAAAATGGAGTGTGATCGTGGGTGATTGATTTTACCACATTGAAACTTACAAATTTCATCGTTTCATGTTTTAAGAGTCAAGAAACGAGAAAAGATGACTCTATCTCTTTGAATTTGGAAACAAGCGTGAAAGGACAAGCTCTTGATGATCCTTTCAAATTTAATGAGTCAGAAAAGATCAAAATGACTACTTTGGAAATCTAGGCAAAAGGGTGTACCAGATATCCGTGAACTGCAATATACACCTTGGTTCAAAAATGAAAGAGAAATCAACCAAGGACTTGACGTACGTCCAGACAATCTCTCCAAATGATGTGTCCGGTGTATCACAAGTATAAGGCGGCAGACTCGGCTTCCTACGGATAAAGTATAGCAACCTAGTGGGGTCTCCCTTTATATACGCGATGGTACGGGGAGCACAAGTTCGTACTAGTGTTGTCTAAATCCAAGAGGCGAACAACAACTACTAGGTTTAATGACGCCGGAACACGTCACTAGCCTAGACCTCTAGATATTTCGTTAATGTTTCAATGCTGCCTTAAGGTAAATTGAATAAATTTTAGAGTTGATCTTCAATTATGTTTCAATTTCAGGCTCTATTGAATGTTAAGTCTTAAAAATCCTCTAAATGCACACTACATGCCACAATATATCACTTTGTTCGATGAAAAGCTGACTACGGGAAGGTTGAGAGCTTTCCAAACAATAACAAAATGATCACAAAACAACCACTAGTGTCTCTAATTCATGCTAATGCAACTAAAATCTTTTCTTTTAGAGTTATATAACACTAATAACGCAGAAATTTTTTCAATTTATACTAACTAATCAAACGAAAAAGACTTGTTTTTGTATTTTCAATGTTTTAAGAGCAAAATGCACTAAACGAAATGAAAATTGATAAAAAGACCAATTCGAGAAATGATAGTGAAAGGGTGAAAGCAAGTAAGTTCACTCAATGCAAAACACACAATCAGACCTCAAACTAATGAAGAAATCCCTTGAATCAAAGAGGAATCCAAAAAACTCATATGAACCGTGTGATCTAGGCTCAAAATGAGACAAAAGCGAAATTTGAATGGAAAAGAGAGCAATCACTTAAATAACGCAATAAAATAATGGAAAACCACCAAACGAATGCAAAGAAGCAATAAAAAAGTTGACTGGACACACGAAAACCAAAAACTCCCACGGGAGGCTCAGCACACTATAGCACCTAGATGCCCTAGGGCTAGAATGTAAAACCGATAGTAAAGGGCAAACAACCAGAGCATGGAGCTTGCACACAGTCAACCAAGACTTCAGGGCACTCAGGTAGTCATAAAAATGACACCAAAACCATAAATCAAGCACATAAGGCTCAGAAACAAGCAAACCTTAGCACCACACAGGATTGGCGTGACTATCTGGCTGCAACTAGCTCTAGAACAAGATTGGCGCAGGGGCCTAACCAGCAACAAGCGCCAATTCGCACGACTGTCAGGCCAAAAAGCATGCCAGTCGATTTTACTAATGACAAAAATAAAAAAGAGCAAGCAAGGAGCAGATCAGGTATGGTGAGAGCTGAACAGAGGCTTTACACTAAAAGGAGACAGACCAGATGAGCAAATCAAGTAGACAAAAGCCAAAAGAGACCAAAGGAGACAAGACAAACTCCAATCAATTCCCTAGCGGAGTTGCCAGTTTGTTGGAGAGCTAAATCCCCTCTGCGGATAGAGGCGATCCCTACTAGCCCAGATCGGGTCTAGCAACAATCAATTCACGCTAAGACGCAAGACTCTAGTTACAAAATGACAAGAAATGACAAGTTTCCTACCTCAGGTCTTACGCGGTGGTCGTCGAAAGAAGGATGACACTTCCCTTCCTTGGCTTCGACAGATCACAATCCTTCTGCTTAGCGCATCCGAACACCTACACACATGCGAAGAAACACGATGATACACAACATAGAATCTAAATCTTGTAACTATACATCAATCAGAGAAGATGTAATTCATTGCATCAAAGATAAAGATACATGAATGAAACCATAATCAAAGTCGCTTATCGTTAATAAAACAAAGGAACGATACAACCTTAAGCTATGACGCTGGATCTTCCTTCGGCGGGGTCGACAGTGGAGCACGTCTCAATGAAGCTTGTCGGAAATGAGACAAAGCTCTCTCTCTTCGACTTGGCTCTCAAAAGCTGTCTGGCGATAGTCTCCTTACTACAAATTCAACTCTTGCTTCTATGACCTCTAAGGTTATATTGCAAAGGGAAAATGGCAAGCTTATATAGATGGTGGAAGGGGAGTTGGGATCCCTACAATGGTGGGATTGGCCCTATCCTCAAGGAAGCTTCCATGATAGGTGGAAAACCACTTCCCCTACATGGAGATCCAGAGCCAAACCTCCCAACTCATTTTAGAGACTCGTTTATGATTTGGTTGGAATCAAACTTCCACCATTTATTTTTAAAAAGCAATCCTTATTAAGCTTGGCGCGAGTAATACACTAGGACAGAGCGCCAGTTGGCATGCCCTCTTTGGTGGATTTCCTCCATTGGCGCGAGGGCTGCACTGGTTGGTCGCGCCAAGGCCAAAAGGTCTATTTTTAGGTTTTTTCACAGGAAATTTTCTTCAGAGGAATGATTTTCCTTCTCAAGGGGGATGCCATGAAAGTGGTTTCAGGTCATGTCACTACTCACAGGTCACGAAAAAAGCCCTCCAATGTGCGAGACGGGGGATTGCAGGGACGGTGACAAATTACTGTGTAACACATGAGTGTATCAACAGTTCATCACCCATTAGTATCAAATCATCTGCATAAAGTACAATTATCAACAACTTGCCCTCCACCACAATCTGGTATAGGTTCGGATCTGCCTCACTCTTGGCGAAACCAAGGCCGGTGAAATAACTGTCTATCTGTGTGTACCAAGCACGAGGTGCTTGTTTTGGCCCATACAACGCTCTTTTGAGCCTACACACATGCGACTCGCTGCTGAAGATTTCAAATCCTTTAGGCTGATCTATGTACACCTCCTCCTCAATGACTCTGTTGAGGAACACAGTATTCACATCCATATGATGAATGTGCCAACCCATCTGCGCTAAGAGAGCAAGGATGGTTCGTATGGAAGAATACCTTGCGACAGGTGCAAAGATTTCTTCATAGTCGATCCCCTCGATCTGTGAGAAGCCCCGAGCAACAAATCTTGCCTTGTACTTCTCGACACTCCCGTTAGTAGCTTGCTTCACTTTGTAGATCCATCTTGAACCTACCACTGATTTCCCTTATGGCCTTGGGACAATCTCCCATGCACTGTTTTTGACAATCGAATCATACTCTTCCACCATGGCATCTACCCATGCGAGATCCTCCATATCTTCCTCGAAAGAAGATGGTTCTGTCACGATACACTTGCTCATCAGAGCCATGTATCTAGTAAATCGGTTAGGTGATTGTCTCTTTCTGCGCTGTGATGTAGGTGCTCCTACATTTTGCACTACATCAAGATTCAGTCGCTCAGCTTCTGTAGTGTGCTTCCGCCATCTAATGTTTGGCGCTGCATGAGTGGTTTATTCCACTCCATGAACCTCCTCTTATGGCTGATCCACATCCTGAGGCTCATCTTTAGGAATAAGTAGCTCCTCATCTGCATGCAAGTGTAGCTCCCTCTCAAGCGACAACTTCATGAATTTCTCCTCATGAAATTTGATATCCCGTCGCACAACAGTCATCCGACTGTCTGGAAAATACACACGATAGTTGTGGGGTGTTTCTGTGTACCCCACAAATATCCAACCTCTTCGGTCGACTCCAGCTTCTTCCTGGCATCCTTCGTCACATGAATGTAAAAGGTGAGCCAAAAATCTTCAAATGAGAAATATCAGGCTTCTTACCAGAAAACGCCTCTTTGGGTGTACTCATGCCAAGTACTCTATGAGGACAATGGTTTTCCACAAAACCGCAGTGTTGCATGCTTTAGCCCACAAGTGTATGGGAAGGCCCTGATCATGCAGCATCGCCCGTGCAGCATCCACGATCGTTCTGTTCTTTCTCTCCGCGACTCCATTCTACTATGAGTTATGAGGTGCTATGAGCTCTCTTCGAATTCCTTCTGTGCTACAAAGGTATTTGAATTCGCCAGAGATGTATTCACCACCATTATCGCTCTTAAGAACTTTCACCTGCTTCCCTGACTCTTTATCAACCAGCACCTTGAACTCACAGAACTTTTAGTATGTCTCGCTCTTCTTCTACACGAAGAAGATCCAGCACTTACGAGAAAAGTCATCAACAAATATCACATAATACATGTGCTTTGTTGTCAAAGCTACTGAGAAAGGTCCACACATGTCCGTGTGAATTCTCTCAAGGATCGTCGTGGCGCGACTATCCTTCTCATGAAAAGTGGTCTTCACAAATTTTCCTAAAGTACATCCCTTGCACTAATCTGACTGCGCAAGTGTACCCTTGGGAAGCCCGGTAGAAATCTACTACAAAATTTTCAAAGTCCCATGGTGAAGATGGCCCAATCTCCTGTGCCACAATTCACCCTCATCCCGGCTCACCACTCCTTTTGCTTTGCCTACCATTGTTGTGCAGCCATCTACATGTAATTGATAAATGTTCTTAACTCGAACCCCTATCCTTTGGGTTTCACTAGTTGTTTTACTGCGCAAGAAAGCCTTTCCCTCGCTAAAAACAACATCATATTCCTTGTCTTCCAACATCGCCACAGAGATAAGATTCTTCTTCAATCCTGGAACATGCACAACATCCTTTACTATGAAAGGTTTACCAGACTCCCTCCCAAAGGAAATGGTCCCGATACCAGTCGCACTGGATCTACCATCTTCGCCCATCTCGATGTGCACTCCAAGATCCTTCTCATTCAGATCACTAAAAAAATCTTTGTCTCCGGTCATATGGAAAGACGCACCACTTTCAAGAAACCACATTGATCCCATCACACTTGAAACCAAGCATGCGACCAGTGAAAAATCCAGCTCAACCTGTGAGGCTAAGGCCTTTCCAGCTGCAGATCCAGCAGCCTACTTATTTTTCTTCTTCTGTGGACACTTAGTGGCGTAATGTTCGTGTTGGTGAAAGTGAAAGCACTTCACCTTGGACAAGTCCTTCTTCTTGCCTTTCGCACCGGATTGAGAAGGATTTTTCTTTCCCTTCCCCTTCCTTTCTTTAGCAGCCAAAGCGCAATTTTCTTCATCTTCACTCTTCGTTGAAGATCCCTCCCTGGTACCCCGCCTTATCTCCTCCTACACAAGATCCGACCAAAGTCGCTCCCATCCTGGCAGTTTCTCCCGACCATTGACAGAGTCCTTGTAGCTATGCCAACTCTTCGGAAGCCCAAGGAGAGCCAAGCTCACCAAATCCTCTTCATCTATAGTAACCCCCACACTTCCCAGCTCATCCCTGCACTGGAAAAAATTCGTGAGGTACTTGGGTATACTTTTGCCTTTCTCCATTTTTATTTTTCTGAGCTTGTCTTTAAGCGCCAACTTCCTCTGGTCGCTTCTTCTTTGGAACAAGTATGTCAAAGCTTTCCACATCAAGAATGGAGAAGCTTTAACGTGAAGGCTGGAAACTATGTGATCCTTCACACCTTCCAACATAATCCTTCGACATTTTGTTGTCTTCTTTTGCCATGCGTCAAGTGCGGCTACATCGCTAGAAGCAGGTTTTGGAATTTCTGCATCTATGAACTCCTTCAACCCATTATCATCCAGCACCGCCTCCATCTTATCCTTCCATGCAATATAATTCGAGCTTCCATCAAAGGCATACTCTAATCACAATCCGTTGAAAGACATTTAAAATAATGCTCAACTTCAACACCAAGAAAACACTGCAGCAAATTCGAATTCCACCAACACAAAACTCAACTGCTTCAATAATTGTAATCTGCTCTGATCAATATCTCTCTGATAGCATGTAGAAATTATATAAATTATGTGTTATATATCCAATATTCTCCTGATCACACACTATTTTAACTTCATGCACAATACAGAATCTACTCCACCATTGATCATCACATGCGGAAATTAAATCAATTGCAATGCACACATGAAACCATAAAAATTCACACACATTAACACAGTTGTTTAAAGGGAAAGCCTGAAGCTGAAAACCCCAACTATATGTATATAATATATTTCATAGAGATCATGTAACAATCCTCATACAAATCTGATCATATCAAGCTCTTAGTACAATACAATCGCTACACACTAATCAGGCTCGATCTTGCAAATCCATGCACCGATCTCTGCCACCTGCTAACCTGCCTCTACTGCGCAATCCCTGATGAAGAATAGCTCTAAATGAACTCGAATTCACCAAGCTTGCACTGCGCAATCCTCATTGGCATCTCCACTGAGTGTTGGATGCAATCAATGCATCATTATAGTCACAACTGATAGTCACACTTGCTCTTTCACCTATATCTCCACTGGTCTCCACTGAAATTGTCCATGCATTGTAGTTAAATGATGTATCCTTTAGTTGATTAATGAGTTATTATTTAGTGAATTAATTAACTAATTAATTCACACCACTCTCACTAGTGTATCATTCAGTTAGACTAAATAAAACTAGCTCAACTGAGTCTAACTGAGTTAAACTAAATACAACTCTACCAACTACTTCTATAACTCCACCAAACTCTGTCACATGAGTTCTAACTGAAGTCCTCATGCATTAGCTCCAGTAAACCCTCAAGAATAGCGTAATTCCTTCTGTCAGTTGTTGTGCCACATCGTATGGCCCAAGTATACGAAAGAATAAGATAATGTTTAGAGTCCAAATATTATTAAGAGCTAATAATGATCGACACTTCTATTTTTAGATCAACGATCTATAAATAGACTTCGCCCAATATTCTAAAAATATAATTTCATCTATTTTTCTAACTTGACCAACCATCCACAAATAGCATCCTGCAACTTCTGAAATATGATCACCATGTCTAAAAATAGACTTGCGCCAAAAATAGCCTGTGGGCCCACTTAGCGAAGGCGAATCTTTTCACTAAGCTCATCATCTTGTTGAATCTCAACAAT